>MDKH01191843.1:0-16349 GCA_005239495.1 Nicotiana undulata
CTCGAGCTTGGGACCTCGGAATTCGATTCCGAGCATATGCCCAAGTCCCATAATTTCCTACGGGCCCTCCGGGACCGTCGAATCAGGGGTCTGGATCCGTTTTCTAGAAATGTTGACCAAAGTCAACTATATTCATTCATTAATTATCAAAAAAACTCATTTTTCATCAACTTTTCACATAATAGCTTCCCGGCTACACGCCCGGGCTGCGCACGCATAATGAGGTGAGACTAACGGAGGCTCTCAGAGCCTCGGAATACAGATAAGGCTTAAATTACATAAGATGACATTTTGGGTCATCACAAGATCAAAACTAGCAGTTCACATGGGATATTCAAAAAATCAAAAAGGTTATATATTATATGATTTATCTAACCAATCTTTTTTTGTTGGCAGAGATGTTATATTTAAAGAAGACATATTTCCTTTTGCAAATAGAGTTAGTATATCAAAACCTGTATTTGTAGATAATACAGATCAGTCAGGAGTAGTATATGATAACTATGAAAAAATATGGGAAATGAGATCAGCAGGTACTATACACAATGGTTCATCAAATGGAATTGAAAGAGATTATTCTCATGATGATCAAACTATGGAAGCTGAAAACAGTTTGGAAATACCAACTAACAACTATTCAGAGGCATACAGTCCTACTAATCAAGGAGAATATGATCAAGTTCATACAGAAACTCAGCAGCAGATTGAGACATCTCAAGTAGCTACAGAATCTCAAATGCAAATACAACCACAAATTAGAAAATCATGCAGAGGAAAACATCCTCCAGTTTGGATGAAAGATTTTGTATCTTTGAATATTCATCAAGATATTCCTTATGCTTTAGATAAATACATATTCTATGACAGTATATCTCCTAAATATCAAGCATATGTAGCAGCCACTTCATCAATCACATAACCTACTACTTACTCTGAAGCTATACAGGATCCTAAGTGGATAGATGCTATGAATGAAGAGATAAAAGCACTGGAAAATAACCACATATGGGACATTGTAACACTACCAGAAGGTAAGAGGCCTATTGGATGTAAGTGGATTTACAAAATAAAATATAAAGCTTCAGGAGATATTGAAAGGTTTAAGGCTAGACTAGTAGCAAAGGGATACAACCAAACTGAGGGGATAGATTATCAAGAAACATTTTCACCAGTAGTGAAAATGGTTACAGTAAGAACAGTGTAAGGAATTGCAGCTTCAAAAAACTGGTGTATATATCAAATGGATGTATACAATGCCTTTCTCCAAGGAGATCTACTTGATGAAATATATATGGAGTTACCACAGGGATTTAAAAGCCAGAGGGAGAATAAAGTATGCAGGCTTATTAAATCCCTATATGGACTCAAACAAGCTCCTAGACAGTGGAATACAAAATTATGTGAGGCTCTTCAGAAATTCAATTTCAAATAAAGTCAATTTGATCATTCACTATTCATAAAGAAGAACACTGGAGGGATTATTATTATGTTAGTCTATGTAGATGATCTACTAATCACAGGGGATAGTCTGACACTTATTGAAGAAACAAAAATCTCCTTACAGAATGCTTTCAAGATGAAAGACCTGGGAGAACTGAAGTTCTTCTTGGGTATTGAGTTTGCTAGATCACATAAGGGCATTGTAATTCATCAAAGAATATATGCTTTAGAATTAATTTCAGAAGCTGGACTTTCAGCAGCAAAACCAGCATTGACTCCCATTGATTGTAATATTAAACTTACTTCTAGGCAGTATGATGAGCATACTAACCAAACAGAAAAACCAGCAGGCAATGATCCTCCAGTTGATCAAGTTTTTTACCAAAGGTTAATAGGAAAACTTCTCTATTTAACTGTAACAAGACCAGACATTGCATTTGGAGTTCAAACTCTAAGTCAGTTTCTACAGCAACCAAAACAGTCACACATGGAAGCTCTTTGAGGATTGTCAAATATATAAAGAATCAGCCTGGTCAAGGTATCCTATTGTCTAGTAATCAGATCAATACTATGACTGCATTTTGTGATGCAGACTGGGTTGCATGTCCATTAACAAGAAAATCAGTCACATGGTTCTTAATTAAAGTTGGTGATTCCTTGGTCTCCTGGAAATCGAAGAAACAAACTACTGTATCTCGTAGTTCTGCAGAAGCTGAGTATAGAAGTTTGGCAACTACTGTAGCAGAACTAATTTGGCTTCATGGAATGCTAAATGAAGTTGGAATACACATTAACCTGCCTATTGACATTCACAGTGATAGTAAAGCAGTTATACAAATAGCTGTCAATCCAGTGTATCACGAAAGGACCAAACACATTGAGATAGATTGTCACTTTGTAAGAGAAAGGCTACAACAAGGTCTTATTCCTACCAAGTATATTTCTACAACAGATCAACCAGCAGATGTTCTGACAAAAGGACTAACTAGAGTACAACACGAGTATTTGAAGTCCAAGCTAGGAATGCTTAATATCTTTCCGCCACCCAGCTTGAGGGGAGTGTTAAATAAAGTAAAGTGAAGATTAGTAGTTATATAAGAAAGGTAGTTAAAGGTTAGTTAGAGTAGTTAATGGTTGTTATAAAAGTTAGTTAAGCTAGTATTAAGAGGTTGTTAGGAAGTTAATGATAGTCTTAAGAAATGACTATATATATCTTTGCATATCACTTTATAATGTAATTCATTAAAACATATATGAAATAATATTTTCCCCACGTATTCTCTCTCTATCCGTATCTCTCCATTCCTCCTCTTTTCTCTTTATGTTGGGTCTGCTGCATCTTCTTCTATCTTTCTTCTTTCTCTTATTGGGTTAATTACTAACACAATCAATTGTGTAGTTCAGCTGAGTGAATAATTACATATCCGCTCATGGTCAGTATCTCAAAACATCTAAAAAATTGTGTCACCTTTAACAAATTGATCGAGCAACAATAGGTAAAGAAATTATTACATGAGTCAATGGAAAAAAGGAAAAAACATCAACCCGCAACTCCAGTGAACCAAACAAGAAAGTATACATGCTACCCAAAATCTATGCTTAGTAGCAGTCTCAGTTTTAATTAGGGGTGTTCAAATCGAACCAGAAAATCGCACCAAACCGAAAAATCGAACCAAACGATTAAAAAACCCGAGTAGATTTGGTTTGACTTGGTTTGGTATTGAGTGAAAAAATCCGAACCAAACCGACATAAAAATATATTTATTTATATATTTTTAAGACTTTATATTGAATATTCTTTAAAAAGTATTGAAATATTTGGGATCCTCTCATGTGTTAACCTTGAAAGCGTACATTAACGAAAATTATTGTTAGACGACTAAGAAAATAACTATCATGTATTACTAAAAATTCTCCCATTAGACTATTTTAATAGATCATATGTTTGTCAATTTTTTTAATATTTACTTAACATATATTCACTTATCAAAACTTTATTTATAAATTTAATAAAGTAAGATTGAAATAATATTCATGTAACAAAAAAAAATGAAAATCCGACAAAACCGAACCAATCCAAACCAATATAGTTGGTTTGGTTTGGTTTTGATAAAAACCGAACCAACCTGGTCCATGTACACCCATAGTTTTAATTGTAGTATTCTAAAGGATCTTATTAATTAAAACAATCTCATTCATAATAAGAATATAATAAACTTTTAAGCTATGCAATATAAATTTTTTTATAAGTACAAATAAACTCAAGCAATTATAACTACAGAATTCGTTTAAAACACAAAGACATGCAAAAAGTTACATAAAATTAATAGGTCAAAATAGAAATAGAGAAATGAAGTAGCTTACGTGAAGATGATATCTTTGTTTTTCGAGATGAGAGCCAAGCCTCTTATGTGACGAAGGAACAATTAGTCTAATGTGAAGATAAAACATACATCTCACTCAAAATTTTATGAGACAAAATAAACTATAAATCGTCGACTTGAAACAACGTGCGAGATCAAATCCCGAAGTCTAGATTCAAAATAATTGTTGGTTACTATTACATTAAACATAATATAATGAATAAAGTGAAGGAAAAGAAGATAATTTATTATGAACATGCGCGTATGCAAATTTGTATACGGTATGATAAAATTTATTAGGTGATGAGAGAGAATCTGTACATTAAGAATGAAGTCTTTACATGTAACAATAACATAAAGGTTCGCAGAGTTACATAAAGGATCTCAGAGTTCAACTGCTATGAATCCTCAATTCAGATGCAACAATACCCTGGAACGTACGCTGGTGCAATAGTACCCAGGAGCATAACATGCCTAGGTCAATTTTTTTTATAAACATTAGAAAAAAATATATTAGGTGTTGGTAAGAGAAAACTAACGAATGTTTAATAGTTGGCTTGTTTTGGCACTAACTCCGTGTCACATCAGTATTTTCTTAGAACTCTAATGTAATTATGGCTAAGAAGTTATTATACTACCAAAAGAAGAAAGGAAAAAAATTAAACATAAAAGGAATTATTTCACATTTTACTAAACTCTTAATATAAGGTAGAGCTATGTATTTATTTAAAATTCTAATTATGGAAGTATTAAGGAAAAACTCCAAATACGAAGGAAATATTATACATTAAATGTCCTAAATGTATGGTAGAGTTGTGTGTTTATACAGAACTCTAATTATAGTTATGGTCCGAAAGACTGTTCCAACTCAAAATGTAACAAACGAAATTGGGAGTATCACATTTATGATAGAACTATGCCTATGGAAATCCAATTAACCATTGCCTAACGAAAGGAATATTACACTTTGAATTTAAGTTGATTTTTAAATGGTGAGTATCACATTTATGGTAGAACTTTGTATATGGTAATTCAACCCTTTCCCATCTAAAGATATATTTTGTAAATTTAAGTTTATTTTAAAGTCTTAAATATTAGGGAATAAATAAATAAAATATCTATTTTGTCCAGTGTGAAATCTATTTTAAAAGAATTAAAAAGGCGAACGACATTTCGATAGGACTTTCGTGCTTTTAATATAATATAGATTAAGACGATGTTGGTATTGACCTTTTGCTCAATTATAGCAATAATTTGTTTTCATGTTTAGCCAAATTTGGCAGTAGAGAGAATAAGGCAGAGCTAAATTTAATTATTTTAAAAAAATTGTTTAATATTTACGAATTATCAATTTAGACCCTAATATTCAAGACTAAAATTCCAAACAAGCTCGTACATTTCAAATTCTTTATGTGACTCTATACACAGGGACAGAATGGGATTCACTGAACCATTCAAAATTATTACAAGGTCATAATTATTTAACTTATTCGTGAGTTTATTTATTTATATTTTGAATCTTTTAATAAAAATTATGGCTCCACTACAGTTTGTATACAATCATTTAATTTAAAAGTTACAACATTTAAGTGTCTACGTTAAGAAAATACGTAACTTACTGAATCAACATTGAGCGCGTACAAATATTTTACACAACTAGTAAAACTTGAATTTGTGATTAATTATTCTTAATCCCCGCAAAATTCCAATTTCATCGGCCAGTAAGAGCATTAAATTTGTCAAATAAAGGGAAAGATGAATATTTGAACAAAAGAAATAATGTTTTCATCTGCCAACAGTCACAATATTAATTTTTACCCTCAGTATGATTTTACCGCCTGCCACATATTACTCATCTTATTTTCTTTAATTACTGTCACATTCTTAAAGTAGACATTATTTATAGTCGACTTTTATAAATATACATCTTCAAATAAAATTTTGCGCTAGACCATAGTATGGACGAAACGGGAGTTATTTTTTAAAATTAAATGCATATTCGCCGATATTTATTATGACAGAAGCAGCTTTAAAATGATTTGGTCAAATACAAATTACTGCAATAACTTAAGTGTTTCTTGCAAATTTTATTTGGTAAAAGTATTTCTTAACGATAGCAATTTTCCCGTACTAATATTGTGTGTATTCACACTGTTTCATTTTATGTGACGTTTTTTTCTTATTATCTATTTAAAAGAATAAAAAAAAATTGTAGAAAATAATTTTACTTTAGATATCTTTCGATTTATCTTTAAGGTCATGTTTTTTTCTTCTTCTTATATTTAAATATACAAGTTTCAAATCCATTTTTTCTCTTTTTTAGATTTCGTATTCAGCCAACAAACACGGTTGTATATATTTTGAAATCGGATGGAGTGCAGTATACTTGTCCAACAAACATCGAAATAACACACCCAGTGTACTCATGCAAGTGGAGTTTGAGGAGAGTAATGAGAATTCAGGTCTTAACCCGACTTTGTGAAGATAGTGATATTGTTTTCGATAGACCATCGGCTGAAGGTAGAGATATTGTTCCGATAGATCCTCGGCTCTTTTAGATGTTTGTCATGATTTTCCTACCATATTTGATTTTCATATCTCTTGAAGACAACATATTTACTATAATTGATGTTTCCTTTTATGAAAAGGAAATTATAATTCTTCCATATTTGGCTAGTCCATTTTCTTGGAGGAAAATGTTTGGACTTCCATAATTAATTGAGGATCCTTCCTTCATATTCAGCAGCATAACAGTGTATCCATATGGGGTTTGAGAGTGATGTTTAGGGGGTTAACTTTACGAGACAAGTGTTAGCGTGTCACTTGTGTTTGCCTCTATGTGAGATTGTTCTTTCGATAATTTTGTACTCTCTTTAATATAGTGGATTGCTCATCTCCGTCGTGGACGTATGCCAATTGACGAACCATGTTAAATATTTGTGTCTCTTTTGGTATATTTCTCTTTTGTTGTTTGATTTATCGTCGTTCAAGTTTTGCTTTGCTAACTTCTGCACACCTGATTATTTCGGTCCAAACAAGTAGTATCAGAGTGAGGTTCAAGACAGGTTCATCTAAACGGGTTCAACTCTAGTTGCAACCTATTTGACGGTTTTCGTGACTTTTTATATGAGAAAATTGACCGGAGTACTACTCACGTTGAGATAAACTTTGCGGCAGAGATTTGGAGATGCGATTGTTGAAGGTTATGTGAAGAAGGTTGATCAAGTTTATTTTGGCGAAAATTCAGGCCAATGGGGAGAATTGTTAGGTGTGTGTCCTGATTTTCTTACCATATTTTGTTTTCCTATCTCTTGAAGGAAGAAAAACATATTTACTATAATTGATTTTTGCTTTTATGAAAAGGAAAATATAATTTTTTCATATTTAGCTAGTCCATTTTCTTGGAGGAAAATGTTTGAACTTCTATGTTGAGAATCCTTCCTTCTCATTGAGCAGCATCCACTGTGTAGCTATATGGCTTTGAGAGTTTTGTTTAGGGGATTAACTTAATGGGACAAGTGTTAGTGTTTCAGTTGTGTTTGCCTCTACGTGAGGTTGTTCTCTCGATATTTTCGTACTTTCTTTTATATAATGGATTGCTCATCTTCGTCGTGAATGTACATCAATTGATCGAACCACGTTAAATATTTGTATCTCTTTTGTTGTCTGATGTATCGTCGTTCAAGTATTGTTTTAGTATTAGTTTCCGCATAACACCTGATTATTCAGAGCTCCAGTATACTTATAGGCGTGTGTATACGGGGGCTGCAGTGCAGTTATAGTTGTACTTTGCCAATAATATGGAATCACATTAGGAGTATTTAAATCTTGGGTTTTGTTTTGCTGTAAAACTGAAACTGAAATCCCATCGCTTTGTAACATCAGAGTTTAATGTCTCCTCAGCTACTATCTACCACCTAATTAGTAGTACTGAGGGCTCAGTATATAACAATTCAATGGTTTTCACTGTCATATCGATCGGTTAATTAAATCTTGGAATATATCTCATTATGAGTGAGTTCGTGTGAGCATTTAAAACCCTATTTCATACTAGTTACTCACATAACTACCTAGATTTTATGTTTTATATTAACTTTTCGTAAATATTTTTTGACCCTTAAAGTTTTCTAGTAGTGTTATTTAGGTACTTGAACTAGTTTTAAATGGACTCTCACTCGAACAATTGTCTTTCTTTAGCTCAACTTGTTGATCATGACCCTTCAACCACTCGTTGAGATCTATTAATTGGCGGTAGAAAATGGAATTAGTTGCTTCTGACTTAAAATTCTAATAAATATATAAATGCTTGTTTTTCCATGAAAATAGCACAGCTAGCCAGTTTTCTGACTAGTAATCAAAAAATAGCCAGCGTTTGTAAAGTCATTAAAAAATAGTTATTGTTTTGCTGATATGCAAAAAGTTTTAACATAATATGTTGGATTATGGAGCTCGTGCATATAAACTTCTAACATATTTTGTTGGAACTCTAGCATACGGAAAGTTCCAGTATAATATGTTTGATTATTGAGCTCCTGCATTTAAATTTCCAGCATATTATGTTGGAACTCCATCACATTATGCAATTCCAACACATTATGTTGGAATCTCATATGTAAAAAAATTTGAACTCCAGTACATTATGCTATAATTTTTCCGAATTTTTAAGGGTATTTTTATTCAGATTTTATCTTTACATGAAATAGTGACGAAAATTCCAATACTTTTGAAGTTGTGGCTATTTTTTCAATTACCGGTTGTAAAATCTAGCTATATCTAAAACAGTTTCCCTGTTTTTTCCAGATTACTTATTTGTATGGTTTATATTCTACTTTTGCCGTTTGGATTTTTCTCGTATTAACTAGTTACATTTTTTATAATCGAATAATTATTTTCATTTATTATGAGCAAGCGAATATTATATTTAGCTTCTGGTCTGCTATTATTAATATTTATACACGTGAAAAGCAAACGATAACATTTATTCTTTTCTTTATTTATTTATTTATTATTTTCCTTGAACGTGAAAACGTACATAGAATGCTATCTGCCCAATTGACTTCATTTACTTTCACTTTTTTTGTAAATGAAAATGACTTTTGATCAAAAAGTCATTTTTGTTCATCTTCCAAAAATTTCTACTTTTCCATGCAACAACGTTTATAGGATTTTTTATAAGTGATATTAATATTTAAAGAAATAAATAAATAAAGATTACTATAATAACAAGCAATGCTATTTTTATATTAAGATTAAATTTTTCATTATATATATAAATGAAACGGGCAAGTTATATTCTTCATGTTTCCAAGTATTTGTTAGGAAATATCCTTATTTCATTTGAACTCTCAATTTATTATTATTTTTTTATTTATGATTTAGCAATTCACAAGTTTGAAGTTTATGCAGACAAAACTCCTATATTTAATTGGAGAAAGAACAAATTCACTGGTCCATTATTTGTTTCAAATCGTATGAGTGAAATCATATACACCCTTAAATTTGCGTTAAAAATTAAAATTTTCCCTCAACTTTGAATAATGTTATGGCTTATATATCAATTTAAAGCAAATTTGAGTGGTGTAAATAATTTTCACCCGAATCTAATGTCACTGACAGCTTGTTTGGATGGTTGTTACATATTGTATTATATCGTTATTTTAAATACGATGTTTGTTTTGGTTATTACTTAAATTTTATTGTATTGTATCGTTAAATCCCTCGTTACGTAACGGCGAAATGTGCCACTTTACAGCTTGTTTGGATGATCGTTACCCATTGTATTGTAGTTGTTACTTTAAATACGATGTTTGTTTTGGTTGTTACTTAAATTTTATTGTATCGTATCGTTAAATCCATCGTTACGTAACGACGTAATGTGTCACTTTATGTAACGACCGATTTGATGTGGTTGCGTCGTTATCTTGTCTTCTTATCTCATCTCACCCTTCACTATTATTAAATAATTTTATTCTATCATTTACTCTAGCTTTTTATATATCATATTTATTTTATTTCGTATCATAATTTTTTTTTATAATATTGCAAAATTTATTCCTCATATTGTTGGTGCATGATATCATGAAACAACAACAAATGATCCAATCTATCTAAACATTGTATTTATCAAACGATATAATACAATACAATATAATACAATACGATACATTATGAAACGATAAACACGTAACCCTATACTTATATCCGGCCACCTTCTACAGTTCTACGTAATTTAATGTGATTTCAATTGTACATATTAATCAATAATTCACAATTCGAACAGGAGAATTGAGTTTGAATTCATTGATCGAGTCTAGTTAGATGTTCTTATCCCATTAGCTCTTAATTAGAAGGAAAAAAAAATACAAAGTCAAAATCAAACTTATCCTAATTTATATCTTTCCTTTTTTAAAAATAATTTAACTAAAAAATTGGATGTCTTCTGCTAGGAGTACGAGACATGTCGTAAATGTATCCCCCTTTAAGAAGCAAATAGGTAATTAAATAAAAAACTGAAAAGAAATCTACTCAAAATCCAGCAAACCATTTCAAAATCAAGCACTTGTACAAAGTGATATCATAAGAAAATTGTTGATTTCCCAGGTGTTTAGCTTTTCGGAAAGCCAGAAAAGAACGAAATTTACCTCATCAGGCAAATACATTAAAAAATTTAATATAAAAATAATGTTAAAGAATTTACACTGTATTGATTAGCTTAGTCACTGATTCATATTATTAATTTTTTTTTTTCAAACAAATTTGAAGGGTGGATTAGTTCTATGTTTGACACGTTTAATTAACAGGCAATTAAACAAACTACTAGAAAGTAAACCACTGAAATGGTCTTAAATTTAATTAATGTTTAACTGGATTACTACTGATTCACTTTCACTATAAATTCATAGGACTTAGCACTTTTTCAACTTTAATTAACGTTTAATTTGAGTAACCCGGACAAGTGTCTGATCCGGTTAATATTAATTAAACATAACACAATCTAATCCTCGTCACATTTTGTTGGCTGAAAGAAAACAGTTGATTTTTCTCAATTTATAAATCATGAATCTACATCCATATAATTTTATCACTTTTTTATTTATTTTATGCTTGTGTGTATCGATGATTTCGATGACATGCAAATTTTCAATAAGACCCTATAAAGGGGGACGAAGGGAGTCTTATTCGAAAATTTTAATTGTTAATTAAACCATTTAAAAGGAATGCTTATTCGAATAGTTTATTTGCTAATTATATGTTGTTAATATAACACGGATAAAGCCATAACATTGTAATAATGGAATGAAATGAAGTACAAAAGATGATTAGAGGCAATGGTGCAATAATAATAATAAGACATGTTAAATGCTTATAATGCTTGGAGTAAGTATATAATGCCCAACAATATGTTTGCCAAATGACCGTGTATGGTATGCACGGTATACGGTCAAAATCGAGCTTACTCCTTGTGTAATTAATGAAAACTGAAATATGATAGGTTAAGGTTCGACCTCGAATCATATCGAACCGAGGTACGAGGTTATATTGTCAAGTTAAGTTATATCGTCAAGCTCGAGACCCCGGGACCGAACAAAATCGAGATCAGTCGAGATCGAAGAAAATTTACCAAGCAGAATAAAAGAAGGACGGAATATCTGCGATCGGGCGTAGATCACGGCGGAGATCTCGGCACAAATCAAGGATATGCCGATTAATTAGCTAATCATGAGATTTATTACCTCCTATAGAACTGTATCAAGAGTATGACTCCCCTACTATAGAAAGGGGGTCTCATCATTTGTAAAACACATAACATTGACGCAACGTAAAGCAATATACTGCCATTTTCCAGCTATCATTATCTTGTTACTCTGTTCATATATCAATTGAAACATCTCTTGCTTCAAGGGTGATCGAACTCGAAGGCCAAGGCTATTCGATTCGTGCGGTCTGCATTTATTTCTTTTATCGTCAATTTCATTGTTAATCTATTCTCATAACTTGTACCAAGTTATATCATGTATCTTTAAAACCGCGTATAAATTCAATTGTTATCCGATTTTTGGGTAAACAGACCAAAACAACATATAATATGTACCTCAAATGGTAATCTCATTACCTGGAAACTAACTAGAACCATATTCCTTTCTACTTTATACTTTTTGAATTTAAAAAAAAAAACATGCACCGACAATATTACATTTTTTAAGATAAATAAATTATTTTACTTTATCATAATAAATTATTTATTATTTTTACCATGTAATTTATTATTGCTTCATGATCCGATTGTACAAATACTTTTTCACTTAAACTCAGTAGTTTCTAAATTTTAATATCGCATGTGAAAATCTCAGAAAATTGTAGCTTGGTGGTAGAATTAACATATTTTGCTAATTTTTTTATTTTTCTAATTATCTTGTAAGTAACCTAATTTTATAATAATTTTTTGCTTCATCTGTGCATTGAACTTCACCTCGTTTTATTTTGATAAAGAAATTGACAATAAATATAAGACATGTTTCACTATAGTGGAGACTAGGGACTCATTATTTGAGACATATTTCTTAAGAATCCTTTCAAAATCTTTCTAAACCGCAATAAGTAGTACTAACAATCCAATGATTCTCCTTATTTAAGCCAACCAGCTTCGAATTTATGGCAGTATAATCACGCAAATAATTTAAAATTAAGGAAAAAAAGACAAAGTTCCTCTACATACAACTCCATTCTATGGTTAGAAATTAACCAATGAAACAATAACACGTAAGAAAATCATATGTCTCCGTATATACGTAATTACCTTTCTAACCTTTACAAATTAATTGGGCATTTGGACACAAGAATTGTAAAATTTCAAAAAACAAAATTAAAGTGAAAATGGTATTTGAAAATTAGAGTTGTTTTTTAACATGAATATAATTTTGGATTGTTTTAGAAGTTTTGTGAGTGATCTCAGTAAAAATTTTAAAAAATAACTTTTTGGAGTTTTTCAAATTTTCGAAAAATTCCAAAATTCATCTTTAAGTGAAAATTAGAAATTTTATGGTCAAACACTGGTTTGAAAAAAAAGAAATTTTTTATTTATATCCAAACGGGCTCTATAATGATAGTGCTAAATATTTTAACAATTAATATTAACATAAATAAATTATTTTTATGAATTACTAATTACTTTTTCCGTCCAATTTATGTGGTGATGTTTGACTAGACATGGAGTTTAAAAGAAAAAGAAAGACTTTTGAAACTTATGATCTATAACAATCATAAATATCTGTGTCGTTGTAAATTATTTCATTAAGGGGTCATTTGGTACGCGGAATAAATTATCCCAGGATTATAGTACTTGGATTATAAGCCTAGACTAATTTATCCCACCTTCCAAATGGGATAAATAATTCTCCCTCCGGTCCACTATAAGTGACCATTTTACCTTTTTATTTTGGTACAAATAAGTGTCCATTTACATAATCAAGAAGAAATTAATTTTATTTTTCCAAAATATGCCCTTATTCACATATTTCAATGTGTCAAGGTAACGTTAATTAAGGTTATTTTAGTGAATACTGTATGGGTCAAAATCTGTCCAGGAGGCCGACACTAAAGGAAGTAGCGAAAGGTCGACCAAGTCGTGGTCACGACTCGTAGAGTACAACCCCGTCGGCAATCAGTCGTACCTGAGGCCGAATTGACGACGGGTCTGCGCTATTAAATAACCATTATGAACGACGGTCCGATAAAGGGGTGATCGTGGGACGACCCTTCGGTTTAAAAACCATTGGATAAAAAGAGATATGGGAATAAAATATAAGGGAGGGAGAAGGAGAAAGGGGCCTCCTCCAGCTCCTCTAACTAGCTGAACAATAATAACGCAAGCACTCTCAACAGAGGATCTCTTTTCACTCATGCGCATAGATGTGGGGTAATACTTCGAAATCCAGCTGAATAGCAATAAAGCCAACACTCCCAACAGGATATCACTTTCCACTCACACACATGAGGATGGGATGATACTCTGAAATGTAAGCCTATTATTCACGCTAAGCCAATTTTTTAATTATCAGCGAAGATCAATAAACTTGTACCTTCTGACATTAATATTCAATATAGTCTGATCTAGAGTTAATTATGTTTGGTTAAGATTTATCCTCTATTTCATTTTTAATTGATCTTGCAAAAAAGCTTTAGCTAGTTTTTGTGCAAACAATTTGGCGTCGTCTGTGGGGATTTCTTAATTAAAAATCATAGTTCCCTCTAGATCGCAAAACTGATCCAACCCAGCTCAGCCCCTCTGGTAGCATCAACCGGGGCTCGTCATGCAGGTGACGGAAGTGGAACCCCTGTCATCGAGCACTCCGTGCGATAGTAATCCCACTTGGCAAACGCGTCCACCTCCTCCACTTCTGGTAGGAGACCAGCCTGCTTTGTGACACACTAGAATAATGACCAAACCGCACCCCGCCCCCGTAGCCGCACGCACTCAGCACCTTTTTGCACTTTATGAACATAGTATGACACGCTCTCCCAATGCGTGCATGTCTGATGGGTCCAAACCGAGGCCCGACCCCAAAACCCCAAAAAACGAGTGTGGTCGAGGTATCTGGGCGGGAAACGAAGCAGGAAGCCATGCGATACGACCCTCCACCCCATCCGACACATTTGGCTAAGGTAACGCACTCTATTGAATTCTACTTAAAATATTTTTTCTTTCAAAATAACGAAAGTAGGGGCGCAAACCCTCATGAAGCGGACCAGGGCTGCTCGCCAAATCGGCGTCCTATATTCTCCAACAGAAACAAAACACAACGGACCGAGGCTGCCTCGCCAAAGCGGCGTCCAATATTCTCCAACAACAGCGAAACCCAGCGGACTAGGTAAAGGATGTCGCCTTGAGGTCTCAAGTACTTGTTCATCGCTCCGCCTATCATCTACTCCAGCCGGACCGATGAAGGGTCTAGGTAGAGAAAACTCGAATATACATAAGAAGGAAGCACTCTCCTACAAACATCCACCAATGAAACGAATAAACAAAGCAGCACTCGACTTTTCTGCGCAATAAACCCCAAAATCGCTCCACTCCACGCAAATTCGACCTCACTCGAATTACTTACTGTGATGACCCAAGGGGTCATTTTATGAAATTAGACCTAATTCCAGGCTTATTAGCCATAGAAAGACTAATTTTAAATACCTCGATTTGCGTGCACAGTCCGGGCGTGAAACCGAAAAGCTTTTATGTGAAAATATGAGAAATAGTAATTTCTAGAGTTAAAATTTGATTATAGTTGACTTTGGTCAACATTTTAAGCAAACGGACCCGGATATGTGTTCCGACGATCCCGGGAGGTCCGCAGTAAAATATGGGACTTGGGTGTATGCCCGAAAATGAATTCCGAGGTCCAAAGCCTTAGAAATAAATTTTTGAAAGAAATTGTTTTGCTAAATTATTAATGAAATAAAGAAAAGAATCAACGTTTGAAACCATTGGTATCGGGACCATATTTTGGTTCCGGAGCCCGGTACAGATTTGTTATAGTATTTGAATACTATCTGTGAAATTTGGTGAGAATCGGAGTTTATTTGACGTGATTCGGACGTCCGGTTGAGAAATAGTGAAAGTTAAGTGTTCTTGAGAAAAATGATGAGTTTTAAGGCTAAATTCATAGTTTTACATATTATTTTCGTGATTTGATCGCATGAGCAAGTCTGTATGATATTTTTAGACTTGCGTGCACGTTTGGTTTAGAGCCCCGAGGGCTCGGGTGAGTTTCGGGTAGGCTTCGGGATGGTTTTAACTTGTAAAAAAAGAGCTGTTGTCATAACAGTTTCTAGAGCACTGGTGCTCCATGCTTTTTCTTTAAAAAAAATTACAGCAACCATAGCCTATTAAAACACCAACTCGGGCATCAGCCTTTTTTTCATATTTTTTGAACTACTAAGCCCTAGAGACGATTTTCTTCACCCAAGTTCATCCCCAAAGTGTTGGTAATCAATTCTAAACTCTACTCTTTCAATTATCCAATGTTTTCATCACTTTTAAATCAAAAATCAAGAATGGAGGGTTTGGGTAGAATTAGGAAATTTTGTAAAAATCGAATCTTTACCTCGAATTGAGATCGGATTTCGAAACTAATTGTATATTTAGGTTTGTGAGTGAATGGGTAAATGTAATTTGGTTCGAACCCCGAGTTTAGACCAAGCAGGCCCGGGGTCGGGTTTTCACTTTTTTGAGAAAACTTAGGAAAAAATCATGTTTTTCAATAAAGTTAGTTCCTTTAGCATATATTGATGATATTGAGTTAATTATGATTAGATTCGATCAAGTTAGAGGTGAATTCAAAAGGAAAAGCAGTAATTGAGCAGTGAGTGGCCTGCGAAATTGAAGTAAGTGTTGGGTCTAACTTTAACTTGAGGGAATAAGAGTCCCCACTTGTTTGCCATGTGAAATGCATGGGTGTGGTGTATAGGTAGGGATGACAATGGTGCGGGGCGGGGCGGGTTTGGTAAAACCCACAAAAATGTCAACCCGCCCCGCATAGTTATTTTTTCAGT
>MDKH01210786.1:0-10327 GCA_005239495.1 Nicotiana undulata
CAACACACGCATTAGTGATGCGGTGACAAAGGTAGTTGTTGTTCCTCCGGAGATTCAGATCCAAATTCCTACTGAGACAGACATCTCAGACTCCCAAACTCTTATTGCACCTCAGACCACAGGGACATCCACTGATGCTCCACAGCCGACCCCTCAGACCATTACCAAGCCATCTACCTCATTGCCAATTCTTTCGAGGCTCGATCTCCTAGCTCACCATAAAAATGCTAAGGTAGAAAAGCTTCTGAAGGACCTCCCTACACTGATCAGGCAGGCCCTGACCCCCATTCAGTCATCAGTGATGGCCCTACAGCAGCAGCACACATGTTATGAGGGCCGCCTGAAGGGGCTTGAGGTGAGAATTGAGAAGATAGAGCGAGGTGAGGTTGGAGATTTGCCAAAGCTCCGCACTGATGTGGCTACACTTAAGACTGAGCTCCAAAAGCTGCAGCATATGGAGTTTGATCTATCCTCCTTCATGCCCAAGGAAGGAGAGCAGGGAGCGGGCATGTCTGAGACTGGACTAGGTCTTGATTTCTCTACCCTGATGACAACCCCGGCATCCCAGACTGTTGGAGCCTCCCAGCCTCCACCTCCCCCTATGCTAGTTGACATCCCTTCGGGGGATGACTCCGGACATTCTGCAGAGTCCGAGGGTGGGGAGACAGGCGAGGCAGAGACGGATGAGGAGTCATGGTCCAATGATGATGAGAGCCCTCGGGAGAAGGGCAAGCAGGTTGCCGTCACCACAGGTGCGGAGGAAGAAGAAGAAGCTCATGTGCAGTTAGCAATAGAGCGTTCACTAGCTGACAGAGCTACTCAGGCCACATCGTCAGACATTCCGCCATCAGCAGGCGAGACCAGCAGCTCTCAGGCCCCACCTTCAGTTTTCGGACAGTTGGAAACTCCTTCACCACTAGCAGCAGTCATCCCTCCAGCTGAGTCTTTAGCAGCTCTACCACCACCACCACTTTTAGATGGTGACCTCACTGTCACTCAGAAGGCTACAGACTCCCACAATGCTTAGTGCGCCCCAAGGAGACCCTAACTCTGTTTTACAATTCCTATGCATTGGGGACAATGCATGCTTTTTGGTTGGGGGTGGGATGATAGCCTTGTACAAACAGTTTACTTTTTGAAATCATTGAACTATTGTACTTGTTTTTGTGTTATATGTTATCTTCGAAATTATCGGTAAACTATTGTACATACTTGTGTTGTTTATCGTTTACCTGGGTTGTCCTCGTGCATATGTTATTTGTGTATATAAAAAACAATTAGATAGTTGGATGCAGGCTCACTGTTAGTAATTAGCAATGAATTTCCCTTGGTTTTTCTTCGCGGGATTCTTTTCCAAGTGTGTAATAATAGAACCGTGGCAGTAGGATGAAACATGTTGACCAGTTTGGTGTAATTGTCTAGTCTCAAGCATGTATGTCTGTAAATAACCCATACCCTTCCGTTAATATATAAAATAAAATTAAAAAAAATAAAAACATATATATATATATATATATATATATATATATATATATATATATATATATTGTGTTGTATAGGCAATCAACTGTGTGAACCTGAGACTCGCTCTTTGACTCTATTCTTACTTAGAATTATACATGTAAATAAGATGAAAGCTTCGAGTGCCAAGTGTTGACTCAAAGGCTAAAACTATGTTGAGTCAAACAGTTCGTGTGCCGTGTGTGTTAGCCTTTGTATAAATAATTCTTGTGTTGACTTCTGTCGTCTAGAACTTGCCCAATTGGTTTTTCGTTGCTAATGATAAGTACATTTGGTTGGAGAAATGACCTTAGGCAGTCTTTGTGATATTGGAAAACCCAGTTAGCCTTTCAAGCTACCCAACATATACATGTTATCCCTAGTTACCCCATTTGAGCCTTTAACCTTTTTGTTGGTCACCTCATTACAAACCTCTCCTTTTTGTAAAATAATTCCCTCTTTTGAACCCGTCCCTCCTTGAACATTGAGAATGAGGCTAAAAGCTTAAGTTGGGGGTGTGGTGTCAAGTTGGAAATTTATAAGGTTGTACATTGAGTGTAGGAACACATACCTCAAAATATTCGCATGAAGTTATCCAAGCTCCAAAAGAAAAAGTAAAAACAAAAGGAAAAAGAAAAGAAATATTTGTATATATATACATGTGGAGCCTTGAAGAAAACTAGAGAAATATTTAAGGTGGTTCAATGTTGGTAACTAGGAGCCAATGAGGGCTATGTGATTTGAAAAGAAACAAAGGGCAATAGGAAAGACAAACGTGAGTAGTGTTCAAGGAGGGTGTAGTCACTTGTACCCAAATGTTTATCCGACCCTTCCCTAAGCCTACATTAGAAGCTTAAAAAGCCCTTATGGGATCTCAACCGAATGTTCCTGAATAGGCGACGACTTAAAATAAGGGCAAGCTTATGGTACGGTGTGTCGTAACACTTGAAACTCTTTGTGAGAGTGAGTGTCTTTGTAAATATGTCCCTTTTTTCCGTCATTGTAAATATTGTGAGTTGGGACCTTTTTTCTGGTAAGGGCACATGAACTGTGAAGTTTGACAGAAGTAGAGTTCTTGAAGTCGGATGCAAGTGCACTCAACTAAGAGTAACATTTTGTCAAATTGGTCGAGGCTCAAAGTTCACAAGTTGATTAGTTTCCTTGTAAATAACAGTGATTGTTCATGAAGGGTAAATAAACCAAAATGCATGCTTATGGTACTGACAATTAACACCGTCCATGTACATTATTGTTTCCGGTCTTTTAGTTGGAGTTTAGGTTAGGATAGAGTCGTTTTAGTTTCTTGAGGACAAGCAAGAGTTTAAGTTGGGGGGTGTTGATGTGCCGGAGAATTTCGGCACATTTAATACCAAATTGCTTGGATTTTGGCTTGTTTTGAAAACAATTGTCTTTTATACTTATGTAATTTTAATGTTTTGCAGTGTATGAGGTTGGAGGACTCAAGACATGTAAACGAAATCAAAAATCTGAAAATGGACAAGAGATGGACAAAATGCGATCGCATAATCATCAATGTGGACTGCATATCTACTATGCGGACCGCATAATGCCCAGGTGAGTCACATAGTCCAACCGTTTGTTTGGAAATTTTCAAGTGCAAAAATGTGGTCCATTATGAGATCGCATAACAAGTTTGTGAGCCGTATAATGGATCGCAAACCTCCGGTGCCAAAAGCTGAGCTCAGAAATGCGATGCTATTATGCGGTCGCATATCAACAACGCTGACCGCACAACATGAATGCGATGAGCACCTGGGAACTAAGGTTCAAGTCTGTGATGGCTTCCTGAAGAATGCGAACCACACTTCTGTTATGCGACAGGAATGCGGTCGCATAGTTGACATGAAAGGAATTTTTTTCCGTTTTTGACCCCGAGTTTTAGCCCACTATAAATAGATTTATTGGAATTTTGTGGGTCATTCTTGTCTGGTTTTTGAGCTACAATACACACTTTGAATATTCCTCTCTTTTGGAAGCTTTAGAAGTGAATATTCTTGCCTTTTGTAAGCTTTGATGACATTTATTATTCTCAACTTTTTGTATTTAAGTATGAGTAGCTAGCTTTAAATAATAAGGTTGTGGACCCTAAATGGGTGTTATGTTAATGGGTGTTTAGCATTGAATATATATATAATGGTTGGTTGATATATATTTACTTCTCATTCTTCATTTATTGTTGGTGGTTGCAAATATTAACAAGTGCCATTAAATTCTTTCTTTACTTGAAAAAGTGAGTTAAGATTGGTCGGAGTAAATATCAAAGACTCAAGGCGTTAAACCTTGTTTAATAGAATCGCTTAGGAATAAGTGAGTTTTATTTGGCATAAATTGATAACTCTTCATTGCAACTCTTTTATATTTGGAAAAATCATAAAGAGGAAATACTACCCAACTATTGGAAAATATTAGGTAGTCATTTAGAAATCACTTGCATATCTAAAGGACCTTCCATTAGAAATATATCATATTAACACCGATTGGAATTACACTTCATTGAAGGGGACACAACCTTGGTTTAGTTAATCAAATTAATTAAAACTCCAGTTAATCATACTTGCTACTATTTCACTAAATTATCACACAATCAATTACAATATTTTGGTTACGTTAACGGAATAGAAATACGATTTGAGTTAAGATTCACACTACCCAAGTAAACGTTTCACGCCTATTCCCTGTGGGATTCGACCCCAACCTGTTTGGGTTACTATATTTGACATCGATCGCTTTACACTAATTTAAGGTGTAATTTGAGCGTATCAAGGTCCCCAACTTTGAGGTGTCGAAGATTGGTTCTTCTGTTGTAATATCTCTCGATTCATTGCTTTTGCGCAGCCGTTCGAATGAGTGCCACTTCTCGTCTTTCGTCTAATAATTCAAGGCTAGTATTCATATCCTCGTGGTTTGATTCTTCCGTTGCATGTCGAAACCTAGCGTTGGGCTCTCCGATTTCGACAGGTATTAGGGCTTCGTAGCGATAGACTAAAGAAAACGGAGTTGCTCTGGTACTGGACTTCTATGTCATCCGATATTCCCATAGAACCTCAGACAATGTTTCTCTCCACTTCCTTTTGGCTTTGTTTAGCCTTTTCTTCAAGTCTTGGATGATAGTTTTATTCGTTGATTCAGCATGTCCGTTTCCCCTAGGGTGATATGGCGTTGATAGTGTCCTCTTTATTTTGTGATCTTCGAGGAATTTAGTTACTTTACTGCCGATGAATTGCTTTCCATTATCACACACTATCTCCATAGGTATCCCAAATCGACATGCAATGTGATCCTATATGAAATCGATCACTTATTTTTCTCTGACGTTTTCTAAGGCATGTGCTTCAACCCATTTAGATAAATAGTCAGTCATAAATAATATGAATCTAGCTATTACACCCCATATTTTCGTACGTGAGAGTACATCGTAAGTCAATTGATGTAAGATCAGAAATAAGATTCTATTTGATGGAATATAAAGTAAGTTAATCATGTTACATTGGAGGTTACAAATATTTAAGATCATGAATAACGAGTACCAAGAGGGTTGGAAAGCTTAGAAGCTAAACCGATTGAAGAAAATAAAGTTTCGTCGAAAGTGGACGAGTTTGGAATGTTATAACATGTACTTTAGGGTGAGACTACGGTTCATTACATGATAAGGAGGTTATGATATGAGTTAATATTTATCGTATGATAGTTGTGTTCTACGTTTTGAAGTCAAGCAACTGGTGGAACAAAAGTTGGCAAAGGTCTTCACAAGTTACACTCATAATGTGCTTAACATTAGGTCAAATGTAACTGAGATTTTCTCCAGATATACTTGTAAATAGGGGATGATCTACCTACCAAACGGAATATCTATGAGTCTAGTTTCCAATGCATTAAACCGTTCATTGATACAACATAGGAGTAGAGAGATATTTGCAATTTTGCGAGACTGCGCAGACATCATAAGTGACAAGTAGGTGGATCACTAGAGCTTTTTGCGAAATACATTTCATGTATTATATGAGGTCTTATTGGGACATATTATATACCAAATGGAAGTTCTTGGAATGTAGTTTCCAACGCTCTTAACCCTTAGTTCATACGACATCAGGATAAAAAGATATAAGCGTTGGAAGATGGACCAATCCTAGGGTGCCAAGCTAGCACCTCTTTGACTTTTCCAAACTTGATATATATACACATTAGGTCGGCTTTCTCTTTGTTATTCAGAATAAAACGACCAGAGAACATCCATAAACATAACCTCAAGCTATCTACTAGGTTTTCAAAGAAGAATATCATCTCGGGCGTGAAATCGAGAAGCAATAACATCAAAATGATCCTTACGACGTAAGTGTCATTATACCGCCTCTTCGTTTTCTTTGTAGTTAGAGTTTTGGAAGTTACTTAATAGTTAATAAATTTCTAATATATGTATATAAGGGTTTAAATATCAAGGAAGGTTGATAATTGTGTTTCCTAATAGTTAGAACTCATGGGACGGTGATCGGAAGCCGTGAGTTCGAGTTATTTGACTTGTAGCGGACTGTTTTGTGTTGCTGTTGGGCTGCGTGTTTTAATATTGTTTTGTGGAGTTTTGAAGGAGGAAGGGTGTGGAGAAACACCATATAGATGTAGGGTTTTGAGCTGGTCGTTCGTTGTAACATTTTCGGGTCGTTTGACACGACTACGGTGGTCGTCTTATGTGTGAAGTGATTAGGTTGTGTGTGGACTATTTTGGAAGGCTCAATATGATTATTATTGATGTTGTTTGGGCTGTTAGGTGATTGTTTTGACTTGTGTGAAGTCATATAAATAGGGGAGATGTTGTCTGTTTCATCGTAAAATAGGTTGTGGTCGATACATAATAGTTATGACGCTTAAACGATAACGATAGTGTCGTTTCTCTTATTGTTGTAACGACCCGACTGGTCGTTTTGAGAGTTTAAGCTCCGTTCAGTGGTATAAGGTCATAATTAGCTTCACATTATGTATATCGACATGTGTGCGTGGTAAGATTCAGTTACCGGATAATCCGGAGTCGAATTGGAAAGAAAATTCTCATTTCGGAAGCCTTAAGTTGGAAGAATCAACTAAGATTGGAATTTTGACTAAACAGCCTCCAAATCAGGATTTGAAGGTTCCAGCAGGTTCGTATGATGATTTCGGACTTGGGCGTATGTTCAGACCGGGATTTGGATAACCCGGGAGCGTTCTGGCGTATATTATGGAAGATAGTATTTTAGAAGAATTTCATAAATCTGGGTTGAAAGGCATTTCAGTGATATATCTAAAGACCCGTAAAATTTCCTGCTCAAAATAATGCCCGAATAAGTCCCCGAGGGGTTAACTCTATGGAAATCCTTAAAACGGACCTTAATTTTGTAAAAATACCCCGGATTTGAAAGAACTTAATTTTTCCAGAAATTGGGGGTTATGCGACGCACTATGCGATCGCATAATGTGTATGCGGACCGCATAGTGGTCGCATACACGGGCAGATCACTGCCCAATTGAAGGGGTGTTATGCGATCGCATAACGTGTATGCGATCGCATAACGTGTATGCGACGCCTAATGCGATCGCATAACGCGTATGCGGACCGCTTAGTGGTCGCATACCCGGGAAGAATGTTTTCAAAATTAGGCCCACCTGGGGGCCATTCTGCGGTTCAATATGCGGACCGCATGTCAGGAATGCGATCGCATTCCTGATTGCATATTCGACACAGTCTTTTAATTTTCTAAATTTTTGTACCCGACCCCAGTTTCATTTAACCCCTGCCCCCTTTCATTTTAACAAGTTTTCTGAACAAATAGATAGAAGGAGAGGAGAGTTCTTGAGAAAGGAAGTGATCCTTCCACCAAAGTAAATTTCAAGGTCTCTCAGGCCTGGCAATTCGAGTAATCCCCTTCTTCCCCATTCTAGCAGGTAAGGGTTCCCAGCCCCTTTTCTTTATTTTCATTTAATTTTCTAATTTTTAAACAAAGGGAGGTTTGGCCTGGATTGATTCTTAGAAATATTTTTTAAGACCTTGCATGCATGTTTAATGATGGTGCTAATCTAATAAGAGGGAGTGGGTTGGGAAAAACTTCACAAAGATAGGGTCGGAAATCAAATGGGTTCACATAGTGCTTGACAAAATGCTTGAGAGAGTCCGAATTGCATGCATGACTTCAAATTCTGAGTTGAATATGTCTAATTGTGAACTAGATTGACGGTACTAGTCGGTTCGGTGGTTGTGGGTTAAAGTTGAAAAGGGAAACTCGACTCCAGGTATGTATGGCTAACTTTAATCTTTGTAAAATCACTTGTGGTGTTTGAGCATACGGTACGTGTATTATTATAATATGTGCAACTGGTTGTCCGAACTATGTGATGTGTGAAGTGTAATACTTGTCCGTCTTTAGTTGACCACCACACTACCACGTTATGAAAAACGGTGCTAACAGGATAATAAATCCAAGAGTATGAGTGTATATGCTAAAAGCTATGTAAAGAAGTTGTATTCTTATTGCTGAAATCTTCTGTGATTGAACTGTGAATTGTCATCGTTGGCATGAGATGTAATTGTCAGGTGGGATCGGGTTGCGCGCCGCAACAGGGGAGATAAGGGTGATATGTAAGAAGTGATAAGGATGTGATTGTAATTGTAAGGTGGGATCGGGTTGCGCACCGCACCAATTGTCAGGTGGGATCGGGTTGCACGCCGCAACAGGAGGAATAAGGATGAGATATGAGGAGGGACAAGGATGGAACTGAAATTATGATTTTTGATAAAGTGAAAATTGTGGAACTTCCATTGTATATCTTTCTATGTCTTGTGCAGTAATTGTGTGACTCTCTGTCTGTCTCTTGCCTGTGCATTATTGAGTTTACTAGAATAAAGTTTTTTCATGCACACCAGTACAATTCAAATGTACTGACGTCCCTTTTGTCGGGGGCGCTACATTCTTATGATGATTGTAGGTGGTTCCATAGCAGGTACTTCAACACACCGACAGTAGTGCCTCATCCTCATCCTATCAGCGGTTTTGGTGAGCCCCTCTTCTCTCGGGGCCCAGTGTGGCTCATGCCATCTTTCCTCCCGGATTCTTATTTTGGTACTTGTGTAAGGTTTAGCCGGAGCCTTGTCACCGGCAAGTATTGTATAACTCCATTGTAATCTTAGATGCTCAGTAGACACAATGTGGGTAGTGTACATATGTATTTTGGGTAGGTGATGGTACGGTTCGAAATCGTGATCCATGCTGGAAAATGTTGTATGTATTTTGTAAGTATTTAGTAGCATATGTTGGTAATGATAAGAAGTAGAAATGAATCCAAGTTGTAAGTTTATGATTAAGTCTAAATGGATATTTCACATGAATAATGTATATTGAAATCACGGGGTGACGTGTGGGGTGGGAAAGGCAATTCCAGGTCCGCTTGACCGGGGTCCTCCGGTTGAGTGCCGGTCGTGTCCCTCGATTTTGGGGCGTGACAAAATAGATGTCCGTTTGGGATTCCGAGCTTGGGAATAGCTTCGTATGGTAATTCTGGAGTTGGGAGAGCGATCGAAAGTGAATTCTGATGTCCGTAGGTTATTTTGAAGTTATTTGGCTAAAGATAGAAAATTGAAAGTTTTTGAGGAATCCGATCGGAAGTGGAAATTTTGATAGCAAGGTCGGAATGCAATTCCGGAAGTTGGAATAGGTTCGTAGTATCATTTGTGACGTGCGAGAAAAATTTCAGGTCATTCGGACGTGGTTTGGTAAGTTTCGGCATCGTTGGCGAATTTTGGAAGTATAGAAGTTCTTAGGCTTGAATCCGAGGTTGACTCGATGTTTTGGTGTTGTTTTTGGTTTTCCAAAGGTTCGAATAAGTTCGGGTAGTGATATATGACTTGTGGGAATTGTTGGTTGAGGTCCCGAGGGGCTCGAGTGGGTTTCAGATAGATATGGGTTGTGTTGCGCTCGTTTTTGAGGTTTCAGCGTCGTTTCTTCAAGCATAATTGATACCACATTAAGCACATGAGATCCAATTTCTGTTTTGATTGAAGCATTAGATCTGTATCGTAATTACGGAGCTATAGCAAAAAGAATCATCAAATTAGGACATCGTATGAGGAAGTTATGCTCATTTTAGTGTCGGAGAAGAGAGGCGGTGCTGGTGTTTCGCAGGTGCGAGTTTGGGTCCGCACCCGCGGAGCCGCAGGTGCGAAAAATGGTCCGCAGGTGCGGAAATTACAGCTGGAAATGCGCAGGTGCGGGTATTTTGGTCGCGGGTGCGAAATCCCTGAGCATAGAAAAACCAGACCGCGTCATTTTAGTATTTTGAGCATATCTTGAGTTCTAGAGCTCCGATTGAGGTGATATTTGCGGCGTTCTTCTCGTCTTTTCATTGGGGTCAGTATATAAGTATTATTTTTGCATTTTAATATGATTACAGAAGTTTATTTTTTGAATTAATCCATATTTTGATTGGGGAAAATTGGGAGTTTTGAAAGAAAACTTCAAAAATAAAAAATCATGATTTGACGGACCAAATGACATCGTAATTTGATAAATTTTGTATGTGTGAAATCGTATCGGAATGGGTAATTGGATTTTGTAAAATTTGTCGAGTTCCAAGGTGCGGGCCGGGGGGTCGATTTTTATAAATTAGTAAATATTGAAACTTTATTATTTTGAATAGTTCCTTATACATTTTATGTGTGTTCTGAAGTTGTTTTGGTTGAGTTTGAGCCGTTCGGAGGTCTTTCCACCCGAGAAGTCCATTTTTAAGTACCCGGTTGTCGTCTTTGAGGTAAGTATCTTGCCTAACCTTGTGTGGGGGAACTCCCCCT
>ML254999.1:0-11403 GCA_005239495.1 Nicotiana undulata
ATATATAATTAATTTCGAAATCCGACCTCAATTCGAGGTAAAGATTCGATTTTTATAAAATTTATTAATTCTACCCAAACCCTCAATTTTACCATGAAAATTCTTATTTTTTGATTTAAAAGTGATGAAAAATAATGGGTAATTGAAGGAGTAAAGTTTAAAATTGATTACCTATGACTTGGGGATGATATTGGGTGAAGAAATTCGTTTCTAGGGCTGTGGGGTTCGAAAATTTGAAGAAGAAGAAGTCTACCCATGTTGTAATTACTTTTCTGCCAGCTATTCTGTCTCGTTTCTCGTCTCAAACGATCCCTAAACTCGATTTTCTTGTTTCCAATGGATTCTTTGTGAAATTCTAATGAATTTAGGCTTTTGAAGCACTCAATTTGACCTTATAATGAAGGAGATATGTAGGATTTAAGATTTGCAAATAGTGCAGGTTTTTAATACGCCGTCAGGGGTAAATTCGTAATTAACCAGAAAAATCTGGGCAATCTTGGTAAAATGGCCATAAAATCCTCTTACGATGTCTAAATTCGATGATTCTTTTTGCTACAAGTCCGTAATTACAATACGGATCTAATACTTCATTCAAAACATAAATCAGAGCTCATTCGTTCAATATGATATCATTTATGCTTGAAGAAACGACATCGAAGCATAAAAAAAGAACGAGCGCAACACAATCCAAACCTATTTGAAACTCACCCGAGCCCTCGGGGCTCTAAATCAAACATGCACGCAAGTCTAAAATCATAATATGGACTTGCTCCTTCGATCAAATCATGAAAATAACATGTAAAACAACGAATTAAACCTCAAAACTCATTATTTTCCTCAAGAACACTTATAGTTCATAACTTTTCAACCGGATGTCCGAATCACGTCAAACGAACTCCGTATTTCACCAAATTTCACAGGCAAGGCCAGAATATCATAACAACTCTGTACCGGTCTCCGGAACCAAAATACGGGCCCGATACCAATGACTTCAAACATTAATTCTTTTCATTATTTCATAAATATTTCAGCAAAACAATTTCTTTCAAAAATTGATTTCTAAGGCTTGGGACCTCGAAATTCATTTCCGGGCATACGCCCGGGTCACATATTTTATTGCGGACCTTCCGGGATCGTCGAAACACAGATTTGAGTCTGTTTACTCAAAATGTTGACTCAAGTCAACTAAAACCAAATTTTGTAATTCTAAAAATTATTGTTTCTTATATTTTAACATAAAGCTTTCCGGTTTCACGCCCGTACTGCGCACACAAATCGAGGTAGTTAAAATTAATCTTTTTATGGCTAATAAGCCTAGAACGGAGTCTAAATTCATAAAATGACCCCTGGGTCATCACAATCTCCATCTCTAAAACAAACGTTCGTCCTCGAAAGGACATATTAGATTACCTGAATTTGCAAAGAAGTGTGATATTTACTCTGCATGTCCGACTCGGAATCCCAAGTAGCTGCCTCAACGGGCTGACCCTTCCACTGCACTCGAACTGAAGGATAACTCTTAGACCTCAATTGACGAACCTACCAATCCAAAATAGCTACCGGCTCCTCCTTATAAGTCAAGTCTTTGTCCCACTGGACAAAGCTGAAATCTAACACGTGGACGGGTCACCATGATATTTTCGGAGCATAAACACGCATGGAACACCGGATGAACTGAGGATAACCCTGGAGGCAATGCAAGTCTATAAGCTACCTCCCCCACTCTATCAAGAATCTCAAACGGCCCGATATACCTAGGGCTCAACTTACCCTTCTTCTCAAATCTCATAACACCCTTCATGGGCGACACACGAAGCAATACTCTCTCTCCTACCATGAATGCCACATCACAAACCTTACGATCGGCATAACCTTTTTGCCTAGATTGAGCTGCACGAAGTCTCTTCTGAATAATCTTGACCTTATCCAAGGCCTCCTGAACTAAGTCTGTACCCAACAACCGAGCCTCTCCCGCCTCAAATCATCCAACTGGCGATCTGCACCGTCTACCATATAATGCCTCCTAAGGAGCCATCTGAATGCTCGATTGATAGTTAGTATTATAAGCAAACTCCACTAATGGCAAGAACGGATCCCATGAACCTCCAAAGTCAATAACACAAGCGCGAGTATATCCTTCAATATCTGAATAGTACGCTCGGACTGCCCGTCGGTCTGAGGGTGAAATGTTGTACTCAACTCTACTCGGGTACCCAACTCACGTTGAACTTCTCTCCAAAAGTGCAAAGTAAACTGCGTACCCCGATCAGAAATGATAGACACGGGCACAACATGAAGGCGAACTATCTCCCAAATATCTAACTCAGCCAACTACTCTGAAGTATAAGTACTTGATATAGGAATGAAATGTGTTGATTTAGTCAGCCTATCCACAATAACCGAAACTGCATCAAAATTTCTCTGAGTCTGTGGGAGTCCAACAACGAAGTCCCTAGAGATACGCTTATTCTTCCACTCTGGAATCTCTATCTGCTGTAGCAAACCACCAGGTCTCTGATGCTCATATTTTATATGTTGACAATTTAAACAACGAGCCACATAAGCCACAATGTCCTTTTTCATCCTTCTCCATCAATGATATTGCCTCAAATCTAGGTACATTTTAGCTGCTTGAATAAGTACTGGAGACTGCGATGGTCTGTAAAAACTTCACACTGCACACCATAAAGGTAGTGCCTCCAACCTTTCAAGGTATGATCAATGGCTGCCATCTCTAAGTCATGAACAGGGTAATTCTTCTCATGGACTTTCAACTGACAAGACGCATACACAATCACCCTGCCATATTGCATCAATACTACTCCAAGTCCAACTCGAGAAGCATCACAATACACCGTGAAAGAACCCACACTCGCCTGACCCGAATCTGATGGTAACACTAACATTGGTGCTGCAGTCAAGGCTAATCCTAAGTTTCTGAAAGTTCAACCCACACTCGCCTGACCATTCGAATGGAACATCCTTTAGGCTCGATATGTTTCTTAATAGTTGTTCACGGTCACTTACAGAATCATCAAAATGCTTCGCGTAAACAAAGAAAAAAAAATCTCCTTTCAAACCTTCACAACACTGATAACGAAATGCGATTCACGAAGGCTTCAAAATTATATACCCGAATCAACGTGTCTCATTTAACGCCACCCGGGCGGGCACATACCTTGTAGGTCCAGGCTCAATAATTCTGACACGGAATTGGTAAATTATACACAGTTAATCAATTAGTTTATTTATTTATTATTTAATTAATTATTTTTAGTATTACATTTATTATTATTATTTATTCATTTATTCTTATGATCATTATCATTATGGTATACATGAATTGTTGAATAAGCCTAACAGGCCTGACCAGTACTAAAACAAAATTTTAATTCACACGGGAGAATTTAAACACAAGGATTTCCATCACAAGGACCTTGTCCTTACATAACTTCAACTGCGGCTCGTAGCCCGTTTTAAACATCTCAAATCATATTACAATGCGAGGATCTCGTCCTCAATTCTGAATCACAAGCAACATGNTAAACATCTCAAATCGTATTACAATGCGAGGATCTCGTCCTCAATTCTGAATCACAAGAAACATGTGCATCGTGCCACTTGAAACCTTCCCTTTTCTTCCTTTCAATATTTTCCGTTAAAAAATATTACAACACGTAATGATAGACACATTTATCTCCATAGAATTTCTCAATACAAGTATTTCCATAAGTAAATTTTTGAGTTACGAAGCTCACCCGAGAGTGGAGCATATTAGAAGAATTTTATTAGATACGCATAACCGATTTAAGTTCAGAAAATCAACACTTTATAATAATTAGAGATTGTTCTTCTAATGACACCATTTAATGTAACAACCTCAGCCATACCATAGAGAGTATACCAACAAGGTGGGTCTCCACCGCTAGGAGTCTGACCTCCACCTTCGACATTCCGACCCCTTTTTCCTTAGCTGGTCATATGGTTAAGTTGTAACTGCAATGGGGCACGTAGCCTAGGTGTACTGATGAAATATGACTCTCTCAAGTCTGGGACAGTTTCTACCACTAGTCGCAATAAAGTATCAACTTGCCCTGAGTCGCACAAAAATTTTAAAATCATGATTGAGTCCTTAAATGAGTCTGGCGACTCGATCTCTGGCTAGATGAATCGAAGTAGGAGTATGATGGGATAACTTATCGAACCTGAGGNACTGAGTCGCACAAAAAGTTTACAATCATAATTGAGTCCTTAAATGAGTCTGGGGACTCGATCTCTGGCTAGATCAATCGAAGTAGGATTATGATGGGCTAACTTATTGAACCCGATGGCAAATTCTGACACCGTCATAAGACATGACACAACCGTTCAAACCTTATGCGCCACGTATTATGGAGAGTCCGAGAAACAACTCTTTCAAAAGCATTTATGAGAACTGAGTCAAGTAATTGAGGTTGCATTGGCTGATCATCCTCTTCGTAGGCTTGCCACAAACACCGGTGACCAATTTCTTCTTTTACCATGCCGACTCAACACTGCTGAGATACCCCCTTTATTCATATACATTTCATTATTATTTTGGGGTAACTCTCATCTCTATTTACACACAATGATCACAAAAGTAGAGCCCTATACCGATAAATCTTGGCACGAACCATGTAGTCTTGAAGCTTGCTAATCATTGTACTCCTTCTGGAGCACCCCAAAATCCGCAATCGTGACTTCCACGATGAGTAGACCTCCTGTAGATTTAAAGTTGTTCGAATAGTTCCTTTTGGTACTGAGGTATAGGGTTATAAGGAGACTGACATACCACAATTCCTAGCTTTATCTCTTGCAACATCTCTGGCCTTATACATTCCAAGCCAAAATCGATATAACACATAACCCCGTAATCTATTCCTTGACGGGGGACTTTTCCACTTGGCACAAAGTCATAGGTCACAATGCCTGATAATCTAAAATGTTAAACTTCACGGCTCATATAATTCTACCCCGTTGCTTCCAACTTATTCTCATGTTCCAAAATATTTTCACAATAGAGGTCAAGAAAATCATATGGGTCCTCAGAAGACGTACCACTGAAATAGAGTGGAAATAGTTTGGTAAACTTGTCCAACCTCACTAAACGGACTAGTGCATCCTGTAACACTAGAGTTACTATAAATCCTTTCGGAATCTGAATTAGGCCAACATGTACCGACTGAGCTACAACCTCCGCGTTTAGATCCATTTGAGAATTTACAATAGGTGTTAATGTTCGAGATTTAGACTGAGCTCCACTTCTGTCTCTTCCCCTAATTGTAGCTGTCATTAGGTCTTCACCTCTTGTCTGGTTGTAGAAGCTTTGCGTGTTGTCGAGATTTGTCAGAGGACAAGAATAGACAAGTTCAATCATCAATGGTAGAATAAATTCGCACGATAGAGTAGAATAGAAGTGAAATTGTTCCTAACTTCATAGCCTCTGAGGGATAAGTACAGACGTCTCCGTACCGATCCTTCAGACTCTACCAAGTTTGTTCGTGAATTGTGAGACCTAAGCAACCTAGTGCTCTGATACCAACTTGTCACGACCCAAATTCCCAACCTCAGGGATCGTGATGGCGCCTAACACCACACTTGCTAGGCAAGCCAATGTTAGAAGTCGATTAACTAATTTCCTTGATTAATTACTTGAGCATAAATAAATAAATTCCAATTGAGCCTAATTAAAATAATTCCAAACAAAATAAAATAAAATGATAACAATAATCATTTAAATAAAACGAATCACGAACTAATTATGTAAACAACTCTAAGACTACCCCAGGGTCTGGTGTCACAATTCACGAACTACTAAAGAATACTACAAATAATGGCCGAAAGAAGTAGTGTAACTGTTCTGAATATAATAAAACAGTGTAAATAATAATAGGAGAAGACTCTCGGAATCTGCGAACGCCGACAGATGTACCTCGTGTCTCCAAACGAATCGGGTGGTCGTCCTGGAATCCTCTACTGCTGATTCATACTTGGATCTGTGCAAAAGAGCACAGAGTGTAGTATCAGTACAACCAACCCCATGTACCGAGTAAGTGCCGAGCCTAACCTCGGCGAAGTAGTGACGAGGCTAAGGCGGGGGTTTAACATCAAACCTGTGATATTAATATATATACGATAACACAATAAAACAATTCTACACGAACAAGAAAAATATATCTGAGACGATAATTATAAAACAGGAAGGAAATCTAAACACATCAATTCAAATACTGCAACAATAACAAAATAACAGAACCGCCTCTTTCAGGCCTCAGCTATAACTAATCCTCAAAATTTTCAAGTTTTCAAACTTTATCTTTGACTAAATGTAGTGCAAAAATATGAAAATAGTACTATAAAATAGAAAGTTTCAAATATTTATTTTTCAAAAAATAAAAACCACAACAGTAAAATATAAACATTTAGCTTTTCAAATCTTTATTTTCTTTGAAAATCAGTAAAAATATAAATGTCCTCCCTTATCGCTCCTTGTTGCGGCGTGCAACCCGCTCCCACCTGTCCTCCCTTATTGCTCCTCCCTAAATATATCACCCTTATTGCTCCTGTTGCGGCGTGCAACCCGATCCCACCTGTCCACCCTTATCACTCCTTGTTGCGGCGTGCAACCCGCTCCCACCAGACATACCATATCAATTTATTCATAAAAAATTTCACAATTCAGGCCAAGCCTTTCACAATACTGTTATTTCCACAATTTCAAACAGAAAATCATATAGCTCGTAAGCTTTAACCAATATCATTTCAAAATAAAACCAACCAGAATATAAGTAAACATCGTAACGCTGTCAATCCAGCTCAGACTTTTTATACTATGATAAACTCAAGAGAACATCTAACATTGTTAACACACTTATAACAACAACTGGAAATAACTCAATGAAATCCAATAAACACGCGAACCTCAACAATTATAAATAATAAACTGAATTTTTTCTTTATAACCTCATCAATAACCTTTCAACCATGAAACCAACAGGAATATCAAAATATATATATATATATATATATTTATTTCATAAAAATAATACCAAACCTCTCAAGCATGTTTATATGACAAGGGAACCAATTCAAACAACCAATACTCTTTCCAAATAGTCACAACAATAACTAACAACAATTCAACGAGGCCAAACAGTCATAGACACAATAATGAACATGTAACAGTTAAAGCAATGATCAAATAAGTGGGAACGGTAAAGAGGATCATGTTTAACAAACGATTTGGGTGGTGCATAGATACTCGTCACCACACCTATACACCACACCCATGCAATTCACGTAGCAAACAAGTGGGGAGTCCTATTCCCTCAAGCTAAAGTTAGGCCAAACACTTACCTCAATTTCGGAGGCCACTCACAGCTCAATTATTGCTTTTCCTTTTGAATTCACCTCTAAATTACTCGAATCTAATCAAAATTAACTTAATATCATTAAGTAATGCTAAAGGAACTAAATTTATTGAAAAATATAATTTTTCCTACGTTTTCTCAAAAAAAGTGAAAACCCGAACCCGGGCCCGCTTGGTCTAAACTTGGGGTTCAGACCAAATTACGTTTACCCATTCACCCACGAACCCAAATATACAATTAATTTCGAAATCCGACCTCAATTCGAGGTAAAGATTCGATTTTTATAAAATTCCCTAATTCTACCCAAACCCTCAATTTTTACCATGAAAATTCTTAGTTTTTGATTTAAAAGTGATGAAAAACAATGGGTAATTGAAGGAGTAAAGTTTAGAATTGATTACCTATGACTTGGGGATGATATTTGGTGAAGCAATTCGTTCCTCGGGCTGTGGGTTTCGAAAATTTGAAGAAGAAGAAGTCTACCCGTTTTGTATTTATTTTTCTGCCAGCTATTCTGTCTCGTTTCTCATGCCAAACGATACTTAAACTCGATTTTCTTGTCTCCAATGGATTCCTTATGAAATTATAATGAATTTAGGCTTTTGAATCACTCAATTTGACATTATAATGAAGGGGATATATAGGTTTTAAGATTTGCAAATAGTGCAGGTTTTTAATACGCCGTCAAAGGCAAATTCGTAATTAACAAGAAAAATCTGGGCAACCTTGGTAAAATGACCATAAAATCCTCATACGATGTCCAAATTCGATGATTCTTTTTGCTACGGGTCCGTAATTACGATACGGATCTAATACTTCATTCAAAACATAAATCGGAGCTCATTTGTTCAATATGATATCATTTATGCTTGAAGAAATGACGTCGAAGCATAAGAAAGAAAGAGCGCAACACAACTCAAACCTATTTGAAACTCACCTGAGCCCTCGGGGCTCTAAATCAAACATGCACGCAAGTCTAAAAGCATAATATGGACTTGCACCTTCGATCAAATCATGAAAATAACATGTAAAACAACGAATTATACCTCAAAACTCATTATTTTCCTCAAGAACACTTATAGTTCATAACTTTTCAACCGGATGTCCGAATCACGTCAAACGAACTTCGTATTTCACCAAATTTCACATGCAAGGCCTGAATGTCATAACAAATCTGTACCGATCTCTGTAACCAAAATACGGGCCCGATACCAATGACTTCAAACATTAATTCTTTTCATTATTTCATAAATATCTCTGCAAAATAATTTCTTTCAAAATTTGATTTCTAAGGCTTGGGACCTCGGAATTCATTTCCGGGCATACGCCCGGGTCCCATATTTTACTGAAGACCTTCCGGGATCGTCGGAACAGTGATTTGAGTCTGTTTACTAAAAATGTTGACTCAAGTCAACTAAAACCAAATTTTGTAATTCTAAAAATTATTGTTTCTTATATTGTCACGACCCGTTTCTGAGTTGTGATGGCGCCTGTCGTGGAACCAGGCTAGCTAACAGTTACAACAATACTCAATTCATTTACTAGAGACATTTACTCATTATTGGCTCAACTCATAGAAATACGGAAAAAATTTAATCATTTAAAACAGTCTAACAGAAGAAATAAGCTCCAACAATCAATCTAGGATCTGGAGTCACACAGTCATGAGCTACTAATATCAATACAACTGAGAAATAATACTGAAGGTTTAAGTTTCCAATTTCTAATACAGGAGGGAAAATAAGGAAAAGAGGGACGGGACAACGAACGCCAGCTGCTACCTCGTCGGCTCTGAGAGATAAGCTGCTATCACCGATCCACGCTAAATCTCGGTGCACCTGGATCTGCACACACAATGTACAGGTAAGTAACGAAAACAACCTACAGTCTGAGGAGGTAATGACGAACTCAACCTCCGTAAATCACAGTTCGAATAATGAACATTCCAGTAATAACCGAGTATATCAGTGACAATATCCGTAAATAACAATTAAATGCCATGTATGTATCATGCAACTCTCACAGGTAGTCCTCTCGGTACACATAATTGGCCATTGGCCTAGGGAAATCCATCCCGTAACATGTACGGTGTGGTGACTCAGTCACTAAGTACCGAGGGAGCAGGCCAATTTAGCTTTTCGGAGAAATCCATCTCCGAGATATCATACTCATCCATAATCTGTACCAGGGAAATCCATCCCTCCATATCTCATAAACAGTATCTTTGCCAGGGAAATCCATCCCCCTATATGTCATATATTGGACAAATCCATGTCCAGGGAAATTCATCCCTCAATATCTCATATCTCGGACAAATCCATGTCCAGGGAAATCCATCCCTCAATAACTGTGCGCTCACTGGGGGTGTAAAGACTCCGAAGGGTCCGCCAAGGATATGGCCCTAGCGCTATGTATATATATCAAACCCACGAAGGGTATATCATCTCAACATTTGGCTCTAGGCCCATACTAAGTCAAAATTACGAGTCTCCTCACAATACTCTCATTATGTAACAGCCCAAACAATGGCAATGCATGATAAATAAATGAATTCTGAGACTGAAATGCGAATACAGGTATAATAACAAGACTGAGTATGCACAAGTAATGTTCGCAATAGAAACGATAGTGACAGACCCTTTTCGGTCTCCAGATATAGACATTAAGTCTTATCATTTATACTTGTTATGTTTCTTTTAGTTTCTACGCATTAATAGCCTTCACAGTACCGATATCATGGTGGAATAACAGTTAAACCGTGCCTGGGGATAAGCCGGGCCACAACAAATCAACCAACACTCATATGCCCGTCACTTGGCGAGTGTATCATAGTAACTATCATCAATTAGCATGTACATTGGGGTTTTGAACCCCTCAGTTCCAAGGTTGAAGCCGTTACTTATCTCGAATCCGGCTCAACTCCACTCCGCCTGGCCTTTTCCTCGATAATCGGCCTCCAAATGCTCCAAATCTATCAATAATCAATTACATAGCGTCACAATGTGCTAAGGAACAATCCCCAAATCAAAATTTAGCAAAAATACCAAAATCTCGAATTCGGTCTAAACCCGACCCTCGGGCCCACGTCTCGAAAGTCAGGAATTTTCACATCACTAGGTCCCTTGTCCTTTCCCGAGTCTAACCATACCAAGAACACAAAAATCGGACCTCAAATGGTCCTCCAATTCCCCCATTCTTCCTCTCTTAAACCCAAGCCCTAACCACCATTTTTCTACTGTTTTTACCCATGATTTCAACCTAAAATCGTTCTTAATGCACAATATAACGAGTTTTGAGTCCAAGAAACTTACCTCCTGGAAGAAACAACGAAATCCCTCTTCAAAAGCCCTTCAAAACCTCCAACCCGTGTGTAAAAATGGTGAAAGAAGACTAATTTCGCGAAGGCTGCCTTTTATAGTTCTGCCCAGGCATTTCCGCAACAGCGGTATTTTTCTCGCACCTGCGACGCTGCAGGCGCGACATTTTAACCGCACCTGCGAAAATCACTTAAATGCCCAGGCTTCGCGCCTGCGATCTCTTTACCGCAACGGCGGGCCCGCAGGAGCGACACATTGGCCGCACATGCGGTCCTTCACTTAACTCCCAGAACCCTCACCTGCGAACCCATCTCCCGCACCTGCGACCTCGCAGATGCGATCTTCTATCCGCCCTTGCGATGAAATCCGCCCCAGCGCCTTCACTCCAGCGCCTGCGATGTACGCACCTACGGCCCAAGCATCGCAAGTGCGATCGCACCAGCAGTAGCAGCTTCAGCTGCATTTCAAGTTCCAATTTCCTCCGATTAACGCCCGAAATCAAACCCGAGCCCCTCGGAACCCCAACCAAACATACCAACATATCAATCATGGTTATTCAAACTTAGTAGAGCCATTAAAACACCCAAAAAAAAACGTCAAAACAATAAATTCTCATCCAATTCAAGCCTATGATTTCCAAAAACTTCCGAAACACGCATTTGATCAAAAACCCAACCAAACCATCTCCGAATGAC
>ML255001.1:0-21243 GCA_005239495.1 Nicotiana undulata
ATCATCAATATGGGCTTAAGGAACAATTTCCTATCGAAAGATATCAATTTTACTCAAAAATCCAAAACCGGGCAAAACCCGACCCCCGTGCCCGCGTCCCGAAACTCAGAATTTTTTACATAAAAGTGTTCTTCATCTTCCCACGAGTCCGTCCATATAAAGAACACAAAAATCGGAGTATGTTTGACCCCTCAAATCGACCCTTGAAAGTCTCATAATCCCATGACCCAAAATCCTATTTTTCTACTGTTTTTCATGAATTAAAGGCTGGGATTAGGGTCTATAATCACCCATAATCGAGTTTTAATGATTAGAACACTTACCTCAATGAAGAACCAGTATTTCNTGCGATCGCAGCTTTTCCCCTGCGATCGGATAGTGTTATGGTCTTGACTTTTGCGATCGCATCTTTAAGCACGCGATCGCACTTCACCCTCACACAACCTCCCGCGATCGCAACCGTGCCCACGCGATCGCGATGCACCATCACCCGCTCCCTCACGCGCCCAATTTACTCTACGGGATCGCGAACTCCGTTACGCGATTGCACTTCACACCCTGCTCAACTCACGCGATCGCGACCTCCTCCACGCGATCGCGAAGAACAAAAATCTGTCACTCCTCAGCTAACCCTACGCGATCGCGATCGCGATCAAGTCCACGCGATCGCACTGCTTAAGCCACTTACCCTACGCGATCGCAGACCATTCCTCGCGATCGCAGTGAACAAATTCCTGCTGCATAAACACCAGAAAACCAGCAGTGTTTTCAAGGCTAAACGAGTCTGTTAACCATCCTAAATCAATCCCGTGCCCCTCGGGACCCCAACCAAATATACCAACACATCTCATAACATCATTCAAACTTAGTTGCACTCTCAAAACGCCAAAACTAACATCAAAACACCAAATTCACATTGGATTCAAGCCTAAGAACTATAGAAATTTCTAAAATTCACCAATGATGTCGAAACTATCCAAATCAACTCCGATTGACCTGAAATTTTGCAGACGAGTTCAAAATGACATTACGAACTTGTTCCAACTTTCAGAATTCCATTCCGACCCCGATAGACTATTTTCCACTGCCGTCCGGAATCGCCAAAAACTAACTTTCACCAATTCAAGCCTAATTCTACACCGGACATCACAAAATTATTCTGAACATACTCCTAAGTAGGAGTGGAAAACGGGCGGGTCGGATTGGATATGGTTCGGGTCGAAACGGGTAATGGAGCCATCAGAGCCATAAAATTCCCAAATCACCTAACGAAGCTATCAGAGCCATAAAATTCGCATTCCGAGGTCGTTTACCAATAAGTCAACTCTTAGTTGACTTTTTCCATTTTAAGGTTGTTCTTAAGGACTAAGTGACTGAATTCTCATTTAACCATTTTGATTTCAAGACGTTCAACTCTAACACATTAATAATAGAATAACCAATATATAATAAGCCACTAACAACAATTATAATGCAGGTTTTACGTAACGACAGATCGGGTCGTTACAACAAAAAATCAGCCAAAGAATCACGGATGAGACTAAAAATCACAAAGAATCAGTGCCAATTAAGGAAAACATCTCACAAATAAGGAAGTAATTCAAAATCAGTAAAAATCTCTAAGGAAAACATATACAAAATCATAAATTCGGGGAGATGCACAGAATCATCAGGAGTATTAGGTAAGCTATGAGTAATCATGCTTATTAAACACAAATAGGCACGGAAATTAGAGAACCCTAAGCAAGAAAATCACAGAAACAATAGAGAAACTAATAACCCTAGCAACAAAATTAAAGCATAGAACTCAGAGAGTACATGGACGGTTCCACAAGAGACGAGCACACATAAACACATAATCAAAGACAGACTAGAAAAAATTAGGGCTTTTCCGCATATTAACTCAGACAACAAGAAAGTATAAGAGAATCGCTCAAAAACTCAGTAGAAATCCTTAAGGATCAGAAGAAAACCGTTTTAAAAGGGGAGTCAAGAAACCCTAACTTCAGAGTGAGGAAATTGTTTGAAAACAAAGATTTTTTCGAGGAAAACATATGAAAACATTAAAAGAAACTTAGATCCGTCATAGATGTAAAAAGATCGGACAGTTTAAAGCTAGGGTTTCCAGAGAAAACCCAAAAGGAGAAGAGGCTTAGATATTACCGGCGTTTGGGGCCGGAAAATGCAAGAACCTTTCTCGAACGGCCATAGGAGGCCGTAAATCATGGTATGAGACCGGAGGTGGGAGTGTATTGCCTCAGGGTCGCTTGAAAACCTTCATCAGTGACACGGAAATGAAAGGCAGAGCCGTAGGGTCAAGGTGGGGTGAGAACCCCATGGTTTCCAGCAAGGGAGGTGACCGGAGAAGGAGAGACAGGGCTCGAAGGGGGGGGGAGGTTCTAGAGAGAGACTCAGAGAGAGAGATAGAGAGACGAGTGAGAAAATGAAGCGGGGGAAATGAGAGAGGGGGGAGGGGGTAGTCTTAGGGTGTTAATATGGAAAGCTTTAATCTGGGCCGTTTATTTGAATTAATCAACGGCTCAAATTAAAAGAGGGATTAGGCCGGGTGAGATTTGAAGACTGGGCTAGATTATTGGGCTGGTTGAATGGGTTAAGGGGTCCGGTTTAATTAGGCTAAAATCGAAATTAAAAGTGGATATATGTTAAATACCCATAAAAATAGATAAATAATTAATTAAAATGGCCAATAATTATATAAAATGAAATTAATGCTAAATAGACTAAATTAAGATGATTAATTAGTATTAAAAGTATAAAATGAATGATTATCGAGTCAAAAAAGCACAAAATGTATAATTAGGCTATAATTGCAAAGTCATAGCAATTATAGCCAAATAATGCTAATTATGCTAATTTGTGAAATACTTTGGCCTTAATAGGACCTAAAAATGATATATTAAGCCAAGACATGTTTTGAAATCATTTGTAATGCAATTTATAATTAATTACTGGAGATAAAAACACTGGCTAAATTAGAATAAATTGATAAAATGTGGGAGAATTATATAAAAATGCCAGTCATTATAAAAACTGATTTTGAAGGTATATATGCAAGTTTATAAAAAACAATTAAGGAAAAATTGGGTATCAACAGCTGCCCCTCTTTACCCGGGAAGGATGTGAGAGTTGTCGGGTAAAGATATGATGGCCAATTTTGACCGAGCGAAATGGTTTGAAGAGATTTAGAACGCACCCTGGTTTCTGAGTTGCCTACATCCCTGGTTTTACAGGAATCAGGTCGTATGTATTTCAGGAGCCATCGGTGAAGTATACCGATGGAGTTTTTACAAGAACGAACGCAACGTAAAGGGTTGGATGAATAAACGATTTACGGGGATGGTCAGGAGAACTAGAGCGGGACCGCTCCTGCTTGGGTAGTCGTTGCTTACCGGGTTACCTACAAATGCAAGCGTATATTGTGCGTAAATTTGAAACATGATGCAAGTTCCCGGTCGGACTATGAATGTTGTCTTTGGACGGTTAAGGATGACGTCCTCAGACCATCATGTTCTGGGCCATGATTTGTTTGATGCGGGATTCGAGGGCCATGAAATGATGTTCTCGGGCCATGAGGATGGTGCCTCCGAACGATGACGCCTTTGAATAATGATATGCAAAATTAAAAGAGATCCTCAAGCCATGACATGGTGTTCTCGGGCCATGAAGATGGTGCCTCCGAACGATGACGCCTTTGAATAATGATATGCAAAATTAAAAGAGATCCTCAAGCCATGACATGGTGTTCTCGGGCCATGAAGATGGTGCCTCCGAACGATGACGCCTTTGGACAGGTTGGCGATATTTCAGCCCATGAAAAATGCGATAATATGATGCAGACAAGACAGAGCTTAGTCTTGTGAATTGAAGGGCAGAGCTTAGCCCGAAAGAAAAATGAAGTAAATAATGCTTAAGACAGCGCTTAGTCTCGATGAAAAAGTAAATTGGAGGCAGAGCTTAGACTCGGAAGGCAGAAAAGTATCCTTATGCAAATGGAGGTAGAGCTTAACCTCATGCAGATGGAGACAGAGCTTAGTCTCGGAAAGCAGAAAGGTAGCCTTATTCAAAGGGAGGTAGAGCTTAACCTCGGAAGGCGGAAAGGTAGCCTTATGCAGATGGAAGGAAGAAAGGTAGCCTTATGTAGATGAAAGGTAGAATGGTAGCTTTATGCAAAATTAAGTAAATGACAATAGAAATTCTTAGCTGGTAAACAAATTGCGGTGTTGCGACCGTTGTGAGTATTGTGATTATGAAGCGTCATTTTGTTTGATAATAAATGTCGGCATGTGCGACGATTTCGGGAGTTGTATCTTTGAATAGCATATGTCTTCCAGGCGGATAGTATATTTTAGGCTTTTGCAATCTTTGTGCCTGCACCCAAAGAAAAATCGTGAGTTCTGTAAATGGAGAAGGTTAGTCTGTATCCCCGCTGGCTTTGTTGACTCGTTTTGCTTGATCTGATGATACCATTCGTATCATTGGGGTAACGTTTGCTAAACAAGGCTTTTTCAAGAATAAGTATGCATGATTTTGTAAAAATACAATACAAATATATGATTTAAAATAGTTTTAGATGAACCGACGACCGTGACACGGTTCATAACATTGCAACCTCTCCTGCTACGAAATTTTGAGGGTCCTCCTCAAAATTCTTTCCCAGTTTGATGGTTTGACGCTTCTGACTGTTGCACATGTGGCGATCGACTGAACTTGCTTCGGAATTTTGAGGGCCCTCCTCAAAAAATTTCCCCAGTTTCCAATTGTGGGGAAAATGAAATTTTATTCAATCGTGACCGAACCCATAGGGATGCCTACGTATCCCCTCTTAAACGGGAATCAGGTCAGGCGTAGTTCAATTTACATCATTGAGAAAGCATAAAGATTACACATAATAGCGTTTGACTGCATCTGAGTTGATTGGCTTTGGCCAAACTTCTCCGTCCATTTCTGCAAGTATAAGAGCTCCTCCTGTCAGTACTCAGTGAACCATGTATGGACCTTTCTATTTAGGAGAGAATTTCCCTTTGGCTTCATCTTGATGCGGAAAAATATTCTTCAATACCAGCTGCCCTGGTGTGAACCGTCTTGGTTTGACCCTTTTGTTGAAAGCTCAGGTCATTCTATTCTGATAAAGTTGCCTGTGACATACTGCATTCATCCTTTTCCCATCTATGAGGGCTAGTTGCTCATAACGACTCTTTACCCACTCCGCATCGCTGAGCTCAACTTCTTGTATGATTCTTAGGGAAAGAATTTCTACCTCAGCGGGGATGATAACCTCTGTACCATAAACCAGCATGTAAGGAGTTGCCCCGGTTAATGTGCGGATTGTGGTGCGATATCCTAGTAAAGCGAATGATAACTTCCCGTGCCACTACTTGTGCTTTTCTATCATTTTCCTCAATATCTTCTTGATGTTTTTATTGGCGGTTTCTACAGCTCCATTCATTTGAGGTCCGTAGGCTGTGGAATTCTTGTGTTTGATTTTGAAGGTTTCACACATAGATGTCATCAAATCACTATTAATATTGGAACCATTGTTGGTGGTGATTGACTCTGGAACTCCGAACCGACAAACGATGTGGTCGCGGACAAAGTCTGCCATGACTTTCTTAGTCACTGCTTTGTAGGATGCTGCTTCGACCCATTTGGTGAAATAGTCAATTGCTACCAAGATGAACCTGTGTCCATTGGAGGCGGAATGCTCGATCGGTCTACTAGCGTCCACCCCCCAGACGGCGAACGACCATGGTAAGCTTGTTGCATTGAGCTCGTTTGGAGGTACCTTTATCATATCTGCGTGCACCTGACATCGGTGGCATTTCCGGACATACTGGATGCAGTCCGTTTCCATGGTCATCCAGAAATAACCAGCTCTGAGTATCTTGTTGGCCAAAACAAAACCGTTCATATGCGGGCCGCAGGTCCCATCATGGATCTCTTCTAATAGTTTGGATGCTTCCTTTGCGTTGACACATTTAATAATCCTAAATCGGGAATCCTCTTATACAAGATTCCTCTGCGTGCGTTTCTGAGTGTGATTTGCAAGCTCGGGGTACTCTCCTTCTGAAAATTACTCCTTGATATCATAATACCACGACTTTTCGTCTGCTTCTTCTTCAACATGGGCACAGTAAGTTGGTTGGTCGTGAATCTTCACTGGAATGGGGTCAATGAAATTCTTGTCTGGATGCTGAATCATAGATGACAGAGTGGCCAATGCATTGGCGAACTCATTTTGGATCCTGGGGACATGCCGAAATTCCGTCTTTGTAAACCTCTTTCTCAATTCCTACAAGTGGTGCAAATACTGCAGTATCTTGGAATTCTTGGTAGCTCACTCTCCTTGTACCTGGTGTATAAGCAAGTCTGAGTCTCCAATCACTAACAGCTCCTGGACGTTCATATCAATGGCCATGTTGAGCCCTAAGATGTAGGCTTCATATTCCGCCATATTGTTGGTGTAGGGGAATCTGAGCTTAGTGTATACCGGATAATGTTGCCCAGTTTCCAATATCAGAACAGCTCCAATGCTGACTCCTTTGAAATTCGCTTCTCCATCGAAGAACATTCTTCACCTGTCATAGGATTCCGCGATGTCTTCTCCTATGAACGATACTTCTTCATCAGGAAAATACGTTTTCAGGGGTTCGTATTCTCCGTCCACAGGGTTCTCAGCAAGATGGTCTGTCAATGCTTGTGCCTTGAGCGTTTTCTGAGTCACATAGACAATGTCGAACTCACTCAGCAGGATTTTCCACTTGGCGAGCTTGCCAGTGGGCATGGGCTTCTGAAAAATGAACTCCAAGGGATCCATCCTCTATATGAGATATGTTGTGTAGGCACAGAAGTAATGCCTCAGCTTCTGGGCTACCCAACTTAAAGCGCAGCAGGTGCGTTCCAATAGAGAATACCGAGCCTCGTACGGAGTGAACCTTTTGCTGAGATAATAAATAGCTTGCTCCTTTCTTCCTGTTTCATTGTGCTGCCCCAGAACGCAACCGAAAGCTCCATCTAACACTGCAAGGTAGAGTAGCAAAGGTCTACCTGGCTCAGGCGGTACCAGGACTAGTAGCGTTGACAAGTACTCCTTAATTTTGTCAAAGGCCTTTTGGCATTCATCGGTCCATTTGGTTGCGACGTCCTTCTTCAGCATCTTGAAGATCGGTTCGCATATGACTGTAGATTGTGCTATGAACCGGCTGATGTAGTTGATACACCCCAAGAAACTCATCACATCTTTCTTGTTCTTTGACGGTGGTAATTCTTGGATGGCTTTGACTTTCGACGAATCCAATTCTATCCCTCGACGGCTGACAATGGACCCGAGTAATTTACCACCAAGAGCCCCAAATGCACATTTCACGGGGTTTAGTTTCAGATTGTATTTCCGCAACCTATTGAAGAACTTCCTCAGATCTTCTATGTGATTGGCAGCTCTCTTGGACTTGATGATAACATCATCTACATATACCTCAATCTCTTTGTGTATCATATCATGGAAGATAGTGGTCATAGCCCTCATATAAGTGGCCCCAGCATTCTCCAGGCCGAACGACATCATCTTATAACAGTAAACTCCCCATGGCGTAGTGAAAGCCGTTTTCTCAGCATCTTCCTCATCCATCCAGATCTGATGGTAACCAGCAAAGCAATCCACGAAGGACTGTAATTCATGCTTGGCGCAATTGTCAATCAGGATGTGTATGTTTGGCAAAGGGAAATCATCTTTTAGAATGGCCTGGTTGAGATCCCGATAGTCGACGTAGACTCTGACCTTCCCATCTTTCTTTGGCACTGGCACGATGTTGGCTAACTAGGTCGGATACTCCACTACCCTGAGAACCTTGGCATTGATCTTCTTGGTGACTTCTTCCTTGATTTTTAAACTCATGTCAGGTTTGAACTTTCTGAGCTTTTGCTTTACCGGTGGACACATTGGGTTGGTTGGCAACTCGTGAGCAACAATAGACGTACTCAGACCAGTCATATCGTCGTATGCCCATGCGAATATGTCCTTAAACTCTTTCAAAAATTCCGTGTATTCCTTCTTCTTTGCCGGCGATAAATGAATGCTAATGCGAGTTTCCTTGACATTTTCTGAATCTCCCAGGTTGACAATTTCGGTCTCATCCAGGTTGGACTTAGGTCTATTCTCAAAATTCTCGATTTCTTTGACAATATCGTCAGGTATATTATCTTCCTCTGAATCAATGTCCGTTTGTTGCGTTGTCTCATTGCATGTCACAGTCATTGGTTCATCAACACAAGTAATAGTAATGCTGTATAGATAAAGTAATGAGAGAAAAATGATAGTAATAAATATTGATTCATAAAAACGTAAAAGTTCTTTTGATGAGTTGAGTAAATGTTTTGAACATTGAAGCTCTTATTGCGGAAATAAAAATGCGGAAAAAGGGAAATCATGTAATGAAAGACGATGAATAGTTCTTCTTTAGCCCAGCTACCCCGAGGCTCGTCGGGCTCTGGCTGTTTTGATGGTCCAGTTCTTGAGATATGCTCCTCTACTTACGTCCTGTATGGAAGGGCTTTCCTCCCCTTCCTCCTCAAGAACGACACAACAATCCATGGCATTATCCTCTAAGAATAAGTTCTTCAATGCTTCAAGTGCCTCTTCTTCTTTTGACCCATAGATAATGCTGGCCTGATGGAAGGTCTGCTCCAGATGCGATATCGGTTGTTCCAGTGGGTAATAAGGACCGCTCCACGGTGGCGACCATCTATTGAACTCCTCCCAGGTATATTCGTATCCCAGACCGAAAGTGGTGCCATGTTTCTTGATCCTTATGGGTTTGGAGATCCCCTGGAGATTCTTGCCGAGCCCTTTACCTGACTCATACCCTCTCCAGTTCATCATGCTTGCTATCTTGCTATCCCACCATTTGTCTTTGTCTATGGCATTGACCCTTTCAATGTGGTGGTAAGTTTCTCCACCCAGCTTTCTTCTTCCTTCGATCACTAGAATAGTCTGGCGACTATAAATAAGATTGTTTCCATCGCCATGAATGATCACTTCTTGGTGGTTCCATTCAAACTTCACTACCTTATGCAGCGTTGATGCTACGGCCCCAGCGGCATCTATCCATGGACGTACTAATAGCAAGTTGTAGGATGCTGAAACACCTATTACTTGAAAGTCGACCTCGAACCAAGTTAGACCCATCTGCAAGCACATGCTAATCTCGCCAATAGTGGACCTCTGAGAGCCATCAAAAGCTTTTACATTTATCGCTCCATCTCTTATCTCATGCAGCCCTTTGCCCAATTTCTTGAGTGTTATCAACGGACAGATATTGAGACTGGATCCCCCGTCGATAAGAATTCTGGTGATGAAATAGTCTTCACATTGCACAGTGATGTGCAGGGCTTTGTTGTGACCCAGTCCCTCGGGCAGTAGCTCGTCCTCGTGAAAGCTGATTTTATGACTTTCCAACACTTGGCCTACCATATTGTCCATTTCCCCACTAGTGATATTATTCGGCACATATGCTTCATTCAGTACTTTTAACAAAGCGTTCTTGTGTGCCTCGGAATTTTGCAGCAAAGAGAGAATAGATATCTGAGCTAGGGTCTTGTTCAGATGGTCGATGATAGAATACTCCTTTGCCTGTACCTTCCTCCAAAGATCGTCTGGACCCGTCTCGATAATGGGTGGCCTATTGGAGGCCTGTTTTCTTGATTAAGCAAGATGTTCATGCGTATAGACTTTACCAGTCCTTGTCATACCCTGTGCCGCGATAGCTTCTTCAGTCTTGACTTTGCCTTTCCTTCTTGCCTGGGCTGCATAGTCCCATGGTACAACATTTGTATAGAAGGGTGGTGTGGTTGATATTGCCACTGTAATCGGTGCAGCTAACCTTACTTCGAATGGAACATGTGCCTTAGCAGGTGGCAGGACCGCAACCTCAAATGGTACGGGCGCATTTGCTGGCGACATGACTTCGACCGGTGCCTTTGCGGGTGGTTCTGCTTCAAACTCAAGCGGTACAGACATATCTACCTCAGCATCCTCAGCCATCTGAATCTGGACTATGATTGGGTTGAGAGTAACCACTGGTTTCTTTGGGTCATCGCCTTCTACGATCAACCCAATCGATCCCTCGGGGTCCCAATCTTCTTCTATTTCAATCATGTAGATGCCTCATATGGTCTGGGAGTGTATTGTTGCGAACGTTTGGGCAGATTCTTTTTTCCACAATGATCTTGTTGTCAATCAAGGAGTGTATCTTATCCTTCAAAGAGCGACATTCATCGATGGTGTTTCCTTTCATGCCGGAGTGGTATGCACAGGACTTGTTTGGATTAACCCACTGAGAAGGATTCTCGGGGGTCAATGCAGGGATGGGGGTGACATAACCTGCAGCCTTTAGTTTCTCATACAGCTGGTCGATAGGTTCGGCGATGGCAGTGTATTGCTTGGGAGGTCTTCGATCAAAATTGGGCCTAGGTCTAGGGAAGTTTTGGCGTGCAGGGGGTGATTGAAAGTGAGATGGTTGAGAATTATAGGTGTGGTAGACAGGAGTAGGCTGGGAATATCTGGTTGAAGTAGGTTGATATGTAGGGGTGGAGACGATTGATAGGTTGGTGGTGGTGATTGGTATAAGGGTGAGGGTGCTTGGTAATTTTGGGTTGGTTGATATGTAAGTAGAGGTGTTGGGTAGGTTTGATATTTAAGTGGAGATTTGGTTATTTGTGCAACCATCACGGCTCCCACGTCCCTTTTCTTTGACACACCATCGGACTGTAAGGCTTTGTTTGTGGCCTGCAAAGCCTCAAAGTTAGTGACCATACCACTTTTTATTTCTTCTTCGATCCTCTCACCCAACTTGATAATATCAGACATTTATGGTTCTCAATCACCATCAACCGCTCATAGTATTGTGGATCTTGAGCTCGGACAAAGAACTTATTCATCCGTTCCTTGTCTAAGGCGGGCCTGACCTTAGCAGCTTCGGATCTCCAGCGAGTAGCATACTCACAAAACATTTCTGTGGTCTTCTTCTTCAGGTTTTGGATGTAGAACACATCCAGTACGTTCTCTATATTAAACCTGAACCTATCCATGAAGTCAGACGCCATGCTTACCCAATTTGACCACTTTCTGGGGTCTTGGCTGATGTACCAAGACAGTGCGTCTCCTTTCAAGATCCTCATGAACAACTTCATGCGGATCCTCTCATCTTTCCCTACTCCAACCAGCTTGTCACAGTAGGTCCTCAGATGGACCCTTGGATCACCTGTACCATCAAACATTTCAAACTTAGGAGGTTTGTACCCCTAGGGCAGTTCGACATCGGGATGTATGCAGAGGTCCTCATAGTTGAGCCCATCGACTCCTTTTCTTCCTTCAATGACTTGAACCCGGCTGGTCAGCTTCTTAAGTTCCTCAGCCAAGTTCCTGATAAGCAGGTCCTTTTCATCAGACTTAGGTGTGTATGAGATAGGTTGAGTGGAGTGCGGTATGGTTTCCGCATATATAGGATTGTTGTGGTGGCCTGGTACATGGGTGTAGAAATGGTTGTTTGTGGAGTTCTGAGGTTCCGCGATAAGTAGTGGAGTGTTCTTTGGAGTATGGAAGGCATTGCATTGTGCTGGAAGAGTTTGGTTCTTTGGTGGGGTGGTGTGATGATGAGTTGCGGGATGATTTTGCTGCTTTGGGATGTTTTGAGGAGGTGTAGGATTCTGGATGTTAGGGAGGTTGGCGTCTGGGACATTGAGGGTAAATGAAAGGTTTGCCAGATTTCACACTTGATCAAGCTCTTCTTGAAATTTCGAAAACTTCCGTTTTAGCTGTGACATAGTTTCATTCTGAACCCGAATACCCTGGCCATCAGTGGCCATTCAACCGTGTTCTCATTTCTTATGTTGCATGAATCTTCCATTTTCTTCTTTATTTTGTTTTTGCCTTTGGGAGGACTAGGAGGAGGAGAGGGTGGAGGGCCCCTAGATCTTGTGAGATAGGATGATGATGCCAGAGTGCAGGAACCAACCTTTGGGGAGGGGAATAATAATAAAAGAAAAGAAAGCAAAACAAAAGGTAACCAAGTCAGTGAGGATTATGAGTAGTATTTGCAGTATTTAAACACATAGTGCGAGAATGTAAAACGTGTCCTAATTTGGAAACCTCGTTGTGCCCGAGGTAGGCCTAGCGACAAATTAATTTGGAGAACTTGAAATGCTAAAATGCCTCATTTCATTAACGTAAAAAAAAATAAGCGAATCCCAAACGACACTAAATAAGCAAGAAATAAAATCACTGAAGGCCATTGACCTTATTACATCAATAAAGCGAAGAAGGAAATTCCTATCTACTTGGTCCCAGAAGGACCTTCCCTAGACTCGGCATCCTTGATCCCCTCGAACAAATTCCCCAGCTCACGAAGTCCTAGCAGTAAGTATGCTCTGGCTAGATGTCCTCCGTCGTTCCTTTCAGCCTTTTGACAGTCTTCGACCATTTTGATGAATTTACCCTCCAGCTCGACTATGCCTCGTTCCAAGTACCCCAGCTTTTTATTGGCACTGACATCCATGTCTTTCCATTCTTCAATCAACTTCTTGTTAGACTCGTGTATCTCGCGGTGCTCGTCCTCACATTCGCGGATCCTCTTGCGCAACTGATTATACTTGACCTGAGCCTCGGCCTTTTCATCTATGACCCGGTGACCTCGGACGAACCCTGGTCTGCCATCTCAGTTGTCTTCTAACCACCCTGAGTAGAAAGGTGTACAACCTGCATGATATCTGTCCGGCTCAATTGTGTCTTTCTCCATTATGATCTTACAGTGCCACATGTGTTGGGCTTGGAACTTGTGAGGACTGTCATCATCTTGAAAGTCGGCTCGGAAGTGGCTCATCTTGTCGACCCTCGGTATAATCTTCTTTCTGCCTGCTTGTCTCATAACCCGGAGAGGGACGTAAGGATATGTTCCTCTCAACCCAATTAGTATCAGGAACAGTGCATCCCTAGACCTGACAACGAATTCATCTGTTGGAACCCACTCGAACATCCACCGCACCTTCTCCTCAATCAGACTATCGAAGAACTCTACCCATTCTCTGGCAGTTTCGGGCTGGGAAAATCTGTCGGGAAGGTACGTCATTCGCTTTGGGTGATGGAAAACGATGTGGTCGTCCCATGCCCTTTGCGGAAATTCTTGCCAGCACTGGCCCTTTTGGAGATGTTCTAAGAACCAGAGTTGTAGTAGCAAGTGGCAGCCTTCGAAGTGCTTAGCTCCATTTTGACAGTGCTCTAAGGCTCGATAAATGTCTGAGGTAATCATAGGGAGGATGTTGAAGGTTTGTCCATCGACTCCTTCCATCAATGTTTTGGTTACCATAGCCAGCCTAGTGTGGATTCTTTCTTTCATGAGACCTAAAACATGATATCTAATTATGCACATATACAGAATGACTTATATGCAGAAGTCCTAGGCAGGATTTCTAAATGTGCATGATATGATTGCAGAATTTCCTAAGGCAGGATCTCTAGATACACCATAATGTTATAGCCTTATTTGACCAGGATTTGCAGCAGTTTTTATTCTATCGTTTAACCTAGAACAGGATTTTCTAAGTGTACATGATAGAGTGTAACGTACTAGTTAGTAACACATTTCAACACAGAACTTCCTGAGTGATAGGAGGATGCATATGTTGAAAACAGCAGACATGGATCCTAAGATGGCATGATTTCTAATGCATGTATATGAGCCCTACACAAGATTTCTATTGCGCAGATAGAAAAATAAAAACCTAAAGCATGATTTCTACCCTTTAGCAACTATAGCATGCATATTACCCCTCCATTTTCACTATCCAGCCCCAGAGTTGTTTACAAATAATATTACAGACCATTGGGCACAAATTACATAAGGTATAAGAGAAAATAAGAAGCTATGCAATAGAGCCTACTGATAGGCCCAGAATCTCCAGAATGCCTCATTGCCATTTGATTCACAACCTTTCACATGATTAAGGTGTGTCAGAGTTCCCTAAGGATCTCAAAGCACCTCGGACAGTGCTCACACTCAGATTCATAACCAAAACTTGAGTAAGTGCAGTGTGGAAGAGCCAGCCTTAATGTGTTAGAGTTCAAAGGGAGCTCATATGGGTTCCTAAACAGTCACACATTGAGGGGGCAGAACCTAGACTTCTAAGAGTATGTGAGAGTGCTTGATATAGTTTTTTTTTAAAAGAAGAGTTGAGTAGTGAAACAGTCTGAAAATGATCCATTTAGAATCAGTTCTTGAAAGTAAGCAATAGAAGAGTTTAACTCTTATTTGAAAACGGTTTTGAAAGGAGGTGAGTAGTACAATCACAGAATCAGAACAGCACGCATAGTTCAGGGAAGCAAACACCAAACAGGGGAAAGGGGATTGGGAACAAGTAGCTCACATGTAAGAGCATATTTGCACGCAGGTAGACATCAGATAAGGTATTACAAGACTCAAACAGTCACAACACATTTTTTATCACAAAGTGTTCATGCCAGGAGCTTAACAACATTAGATTGAGGGATGCTAAACAGGTTCATGCATTAAGTTCAGGGAAGGGGTTCAGGATTACTTAGCAGATAGGGGGTCATGCACACATGTTAATGATGTACTGGGGTAAGGGGGTAAGGCAGAATTGCAACAAACGAATAGAAGAAGCAGTAGACATGCTGAAATAAGGGGAAGGGGAATCACATAGGCAGAATAGATATGCTAGTTACAGGGTAAACAGTAAAATCACAAGTAGAAGCACAAAATGAATAAGAGAAAGTGCAATAGGAACATAAACATGTTATTTTGGATGCTGGAAATCAAATAGAAGACATACAAGTCAAGAGTGAGAGAATAGAACAGTAATGTGCAGGGAAGTAGAGAAATAGAGCAGTAGAGCAAGTAGAACAATAGAGCAATAGAGCAAGTAGAGCAGTCATAAGTTACTCAATCTTGGCTTTCACTACTAGAAAACAACGGATTAACTGGGGATATTTACCTGGGGATAAAATCCCCATATATACCTGTGGATTTTCTTGACGAAATTTAAAATTCTTAAATTGTAAAATATTATACATGCGAAATTACTTTCCCCCGATAAATCCGCAGGTAATTTTGGCGCCATTAGGCGCAAACATATTACCTGGGGAATTACATAGAGAAATAATCGGCAAGTCCTCTATCTGTAGGTGAATTCGCAGGTACAAATTTTCTTTTTCTTTTTTGTTTGTGAGTTGGCAGAAAATTTCCCATGTAACTGTTATATGAAATTTGTTGCGGATTTGTTCATGGGGATGTACCTGGGGATTTAGTTTTCTTGGGGAATCACATGGGGTTATTTTTCTACGGTTTTACATGGGAAATATTTCCTGGGGAATTACCATGGGATTTATGTACCTAGGAAAATACTTGGGGATTTTGTTCGGGTTTCACCTGCAAATATTTTTATATTGAAGACAATTATAATATTGAAGAAGTTCGATCGCACACAAAAGTGTATAGGTTTATTCTATGTGCATATTTTTTATATGTCCCCAATATCGTTTTTACAGGACCTTATCTAGATCATATATATTAAGTATTATGGACGATAAATTCTCATCGTTGTGTATGTAATGAATGTGAGGAAGATAGCAATTTCATAAACGTACGATTTCGAGAAAATCATTTGGTACACACAAATTTAAGAAACATTTCAATTTGATTTTTCAGAGTCTACAAAAGTGGAAAAAAGTTAGGAATTAATGACTTAATTAGAGCCCGTTTGGATCGGCTTATTTCAAGTGCTTTTAAGCCAAAATCGCTTTTAAGCTATTTTGTAGTGTTTGGATGGAGTAAAAAGCGCTTTTAAGCACTTGGTTTTAAACTAAAATGAGAAAAATAAGTCAAAAGCCAAAAGTTAGAATTCCTAACTTATGACTTTTGGCTTAAAAGACACATACAACAAGTCCATCCAAACGGGCTCTTAGTTATGTTGAAAAAGTAATATTTTTGAAAAATAGACATACATATCTAACATATCAGTTGAAATTAATCAAAATAGTGTCATATGACATTCCCACACAATTTTGTTTTTCATTTTTTCGGGATTTACATTAAATTGGCAAATTTTTCATAATTTTCATTATTTCGGGATAACTTTTGTTATTCAAAAAATTTAATTTTTTTCTAAAAAATATAAATTATCCTTTTTATGTTAAATTGACATAGACGGTCATATAAATTAAAATTAATAAGTCAAATTAAAATCTGCTTAAGAATTATGAAAGCCGCAAAGGTGAATTGAACATGGTTTAAAAATCAAAATCATACAAAATCAAGCAAGGTGTGGGCGAAACTCTACTCGTTTATAAACTTTTGAAAAAAATTACTCAAAATTGTTAAAAATTACTCATTTATAATAAATAAATAAAAATTGCAACTGAAAAAAATAAAACCGGAGCGGGAAACTTAAGCTCCATAGGAAAAGGAAAAGAATCGAAACCTTGCATTCAAACCTAGGTCAGGAATTAAGCAAGAGAAGACGGCAAACTCAAGAGAAGACGACAAACTTTTGCTCTATGCGCCTCCTCCCGCTAAGCTTCATTGCCTCAATTCTTTCTCCCCATTTCTTCTAACTACCTGTAAGTCTCCTTTTCTTTATCTCTTTATCTAATGATGTTCTATTTTGTTATAAAACTTCAAGGCACCTTTATGTTTAGTTCGATCCTGAAGGTAATTTGTTGAGTAAATTACTGTTTGAATTTTTATCTATGGTTTTTCTTCTGGATTATTTTAAGAGGAAGTTACATATGTTAATTTACTAAAACAAGGTATGGTGCGTGTTTTGAGTGATGTAATTCACAGTGAATTTGTTCATATTTTGTTTCATATGGATACATGGTTAGAGAAATTTTCTGTATGTAAACACCGGTGAAATTCATATAATTGGGTTGTGAGGAGGTTGTTGAGATTGTGAATTATATTAATTATCAAATAAAAATTGAGTAAATCATGTTTAGCTGATGAGACAGTAAGCAAAAAGGCATATGCAATCATCAGACTTGGTGAAGCGGACAAATAATCCTAGATCACATACGTAGATTTCCTACAGAGAACTTCTAACTCTATAAGGCAAAAAAATAGCTTATATAATTGATAGCATAGTCATGAAACTCTCCGGGTTCGAGCCGTGGAAACAGTCTCTTGAACAAATACAGGGTAAGACTGTGTACAATAACCCTTGTGGTATCACATGCAAAACTAAGATGATTTATTTGAGGATTTATTTTGTTTGTACTGCACAATTTTGCTATAGATAAATGCTATTATCTATGTTTTTAAATATATTTATCTTTTGGTTCAGAAAATGAAAATTCCCGAGCATCGAAAATGGATGGAAAATAGACTTTTTCCCCGCTGTGCGGGGTATACAGATGAATTTATAAGTGGCATGGATGAGTTTATTAAATTTGCTTGTAGTCAACCTAAGTACTTGTCCGAGGGAGTCATAAGGTTCCCTTGTAAGCGTTGTAAAAATATGAAGCACCTGAAACGTGATGAAGTTATTGTGCATGTTTTTCAGAAAGGGTTCACACCAGGATATTGGTATTGGACATCGCAGGGAGACAAAACACCTCCAATTCATTTGAATGAACATATATATTCAGGTGCTTCGAGTAGTCATCAAGGGTATAACTTTGACATACCTTCAAGCAGTCAAAGTAATATTCCAGGAGAAGACTATGAACATGTAAATAGATATCAAAGTATGATTTATGATGCTGCTGGCGTAGAATTTGGGCATCAAGTTGAACCCAATATAGAAGAGTCTCCGAATATGGATGCTACCAGGTTTTACAAAATGTTGAATTCGGCTCAACAACCTTTATGGCCTGGATGTAAATATTCTGAGCTGTCTACAGCTGTTAGAATGATGAGTATTAAATCTAAGTACAATATGTCCCAAGGTTGTTTTAATGCAATGGCGCAACTAATGAAGGATACAAGTCTTCCAGATAATAAGATACCTCTGGATTACTACCATGCGAAAAAGCTAGTTTCAGGACTTGGTCTAACTAGTCAAAAAATTGATTGTTGTGTTAACGGATGTATGTTGTATTATAAGGCTGATACTGAGATGACAGAATGTAAGTTTTGTAAAGAACCTTGTTACAAAGACTGTGTGCGCAAGCAGGGTAATAAAAAGGTTCCTCGGAAGAGAATGTATTACCTGCCGCTTATTCCTAGGCGTCAACGGATGTACACTTCGATAAAATCTGCGGAGCAAATGAAGTGGCACTATGAAAATCGTAGGGAAGAAGGTGTGTTGTGCCACCCATCGGATGGAGAAGCATGGAAACACTTTGATCAAACTGATCTAGACTTTGTTGTAGAGCCTAGGAATATTAGACTTGGTTTTTGTGCTGATGGATTTACACCTTATAGTCAGTCAGCATCGCCATACTCTTGTTGGCCGGTGATTGTTACTCCCTACAATATTCCTCCTGATCTTTGTATGACTGCCCCTTACATGTTCTTAACATTGATCATTCCAGGTCCACATAATCCCAAGGAAAGAATTGATGTGTATCTTCAACCATTAATAGATGAGCTGCAACAATTGTGGACGGATGGTGTATTAACTTATGATGTATCAAACAAGCAAAATTTTCTTATGCGAGCAGCATTGATGTGGACAATTAATGATTTTTCTGCTTATGGCATGCTATCAGGGTGGAGTACAGCTGGTAAATTAGCATTCCCAATTTGCATGGAACAATCAAAAGCTTAGTTTGAAATATGGAAGGAAATGTACTTGGTTTGATTGTAACCGCCAATTCTTGCCTCTCAATCATGATTTTAGAAAAAACAAGAATGCTTTCTACAAAGGAAAAGAAGAGAAGTCTAGACCTCTTCCTAGGTTAACGAGAGATCATGTGTGGGAAAAAGTTAGAGGGTTTCCTAAGATCACTGAATCGAGTCCACGCAAATTCTATGGTTATGGAAAATCTCATAATTGGACCAAAAAAAGTATTTTTTGGGATTTGCCATATTGGAAGACCAATCTAGTTCGCCACAATCTTGACGTAATGCATATAGAGAAAAACGTCTTTGACAATATTTTTCATACTGTCATGGAAAAAAAGGATAAAACTAAGGATAATGAGAAGGCCAGAATGGACTTGAAATAATATTGTCGTCGAAATGATCTACACTTGAAACAGGACAGTAGCGGGATATGGATTAAACCGAAAGCAAAGTTTACCTTGAATGATGACCAAAAGAAAGATGTATGTGAATGAGTTAAAAATCTAAAGATGCCTGATAGATATGCTTCCAATTTGAGTAGATGTGTTGACATGCCACATTTAAAGCTATTTAGGATGAAAAGTCATGATTGTCACATTTTTATGGAGTGTCTTATTCCAGTTGCTTTTAGTGCACTTTCAAAACCAATTTGGAAGCCATTAACTGAACTTAGTCTGTTTTTTAAAGACTGTGCTCAACAGTGTTACGGGAGGATCATTTAATGCAAATGGAATAAAATATTCCTTTAATCTTGTGTAAGTTGCAGCGAATATTTCAACCCGAATTTTTTTATTCAATGGAGCACTTACTGATTCATTTGCCTTATGAAGCAAGGGTTTGTAGGCCAGTTCAATATCGATTGATGTATCCATTTGAAAGGTAAACAACTTTATTCCAAGAATTTATTATTTTTCATCTTTATTTTATTACATAATTTATTTCTTAAAAACGATTGTAGGTTCCTAAACAAATTTAAGAAGACTGTTAAAAATGAATCCAGAGTTGAAGGGTCTATATGTCAAGCATATTTGGCTCAAGAAATCTCGTACTTTGCTTCACATTATTTTGAATCTCATGTCCTATCTAGCAACAATGGAGTTGGTCGTAATGATGATGAAATAAAAAGAATTCAACTCAACCAACTCTATCAGTCTTTAATCTTTCTGGCCGAACTTATGGCAATGAGGACGGCACTATTCGGTGGCTAGATGTTACGACCCAAATTCCCAACCTCAGGGATCGTGATGGCGCCTAACACCACACTTTCTAGGCAAGCCAATGTTAGAAGTCGATTAACTGATTTTCTTGATTAATTACTTGAGCATAAATAAATAAATTCCAATTTAGCCTAATTAAAATAATTTCAAACAAAATAAAATAAAATGATAACAATAATCATTTAAATAAAATGAATCACGAACTAATTATGTAAACAACTCTAAGACTACTCCAGGGTCTGGTGTCACAATTCACGAACTACTAAAGAATACTACAAATAATGGCCGAAAGAAGTAGTGTAACTGTTCTGAATATAATAAAACAGTGTAAATAATAATAGGAGAAGACTCTCGGAATCTGCGAACGCCGGCAGATGTACCTCGTGTCTCCAAACGAATCGGGTGGTCGTCCTGGAATCCTCTACTGCTGATTAATACCTGGATCTGTGCAAAAGAGCACAGAGTGTAGTATCAGTACAACCGACCCCATGTACTGAGTAAGTGCCGAGCCTAACCTCGGCGAAGTAGTTACGAGGCTAAGGCGGGACTTTAACGATAAACATGTTCTATTAGCATCTATACGATAACACAATAAAATAACTCTACACGAACAAGAAAATATATCTGAGACAATAATTATAAAACAAGAAGGAAATCTATACACATCAATTCAAATACTGCAACAATAATAAAATAATACAACCGCCTCTTTCAGGCCTCAACTATAATCAATCCTCAAGAATTTCCAAGCTTTCAAACTTTATCTTTGAATAAAAGTAGTGCTAAAATATGAAAATAGTAATATAAAATAGAAAGTTTCAAATCTTTGTTTTTCTGAAAACAAAACAGTAAAAATAATCATTTAGCTTTTCAAATCTTTATTCTCTTTGAAAATCAGTAAATATATAAATGTCCTCCCTTATCGCTCCTTGTTGCGGCGTGCAACCCGCTCCCACCTGTCCTCCCTTATTGCTCCTCCCTATATATATCACCCTTATTGCTCCTGTTGCGGCGTGCAACCCGATCCCACCTGTCCACCCTTATCACTCATTGTTGCGGCGTGCAACCCACTCCCACCAGACATATCATATCAATTTATTCATAAAGAATTTCACAATTCAGTCCAAGCCTTTAACAATACTATTATTTCCACAATTTCAAACAGAAAATCATATAGCTCGTAAGCTTTAACCAATATCATTTCACAATAAAAC
>ML255001.1:21544-60710 GCA_005239495.1 Nicotiana undulata
AAATTTCACAGGCAAGGCCTGAATATCATAACAAATCTGTACCGGTCTCCGGAACCAACATACGGGTCCGATACCAATGACTTCAAACATTAATTCTTTTCATTATTTCATAAATATTTCAGCAAAACAATTTCTTTCAAAAATTGATTTCTAAGGCTTGGGACCTCGGAATTCATTTCCGGGCATACGCCTGGGTCCCATATTTTACCGCGGACCTTCCGAGATCGTCGGAACACAGATTTGAGTCCGTTTACTCAAAATATTGACTCAAGTCAACTAAAACCAAATTTTGTAATTCTAAAAATTATTGTTTCTTATATTTTAACATAAAAGCTTTCCGGTTTTACGCCCGGACTGCGCACATAAATCGAGGTAGTTAAAATTAATCTTTTTATGGCTAATAAGCCTAAAACGGAGTCTAAATTCATGAAATGACCCCTTGGGTCATCACACTAGATGATAAAGAGGTTGCTGCAGCACAATTGCATGTTCTTATAAATTGTGATGAGGTTAAGCCTTTTCTCAAGTAAGTTTCAATCACTATGTTCGTTTAATTATTAAGACAAGCTTAAATATATTTAGGTTGAAACTAATATTTTATGCAAGTGTGTGCAATTTGTATGAGCAAGCCTTGAGAGATACTTACAATGATCTCATTGATGAAATTATTGATAAACAAATTGAAGCAGACTTTCCACGATGGTTTAAAGATTATGTATGAATTAACATAAAAACATATCTATTACAGACAATATCATTTTAAAATGTATGTCTAATTTTATTTCATTATCTGATAGGTCAATAGTAATCCTCAAGAAATATTGCAGAATCCATATTTGCAAATCTTAGCTATGGGACCATTAAGACGGGCAAAGTCTTGGCCTGTTTATTTTGTGAATGGACACAAATAATAGTTGGGTGTGTGTTAGTGGCACTGGACAAGATGGTATTATAAGTTAATATTATGGTGTTCTTAAGGAGATTATTGAATTAGAATGGCCAATGACATCAACTATGAAGTTAGTTTTATTTTATTGTGACTGGTTTGATCCCTCTAAACATGGTATGAAAGTTGATAGCGAATTTGGTATTGTCGAGGTTCAAAATAGGGGAGGATATGGTAAATTTGACCCTTTCATCTTTCGTAAAATCGCAACTCAAGTTTATTATGCAAATCATCCTGAAAAGAAAGGAGATAAAGCTGATTGGTGGGTTGTTATAAAGACAAAGCCAGGGGGAGTTGTGGATGCAACACATAATCTTGAAGTTTCTTACCAAGAAGAGCAATCACATGTAAATGTAAGTATAGAGGATGAACCAATTGATAGCCTACAAGATGAGCAATTTGTTGGTGAAGAGGTCGATATGGGTAGTTTCCAATCAGTTATCAATGAAGATGGATATGATTTAAATGAAGATGAAGATGAGGAGGTAGCAAGTGAAGCAGAGGAAGAGATTTTTGATAGTGAATATTCACAAGATTACTTTCAAACCCAAGAGGAGGACGAAGATGAAGATGACGATTAAGACTATTAGTTTATCAATTTTTATAGCTTATTTACAATATTGTATTTGGTTTTGACAATAGTTGAAATATGTCATGTGGATACAACTATTTATAGTTTTAATATTCAGCTTTTCAGTAGGTTATTTTACTTCTATGCTTTTAGTAATTCATTTGAGATCTATAAACATATATTTATTTATGTGATCTTAGCTTAACAACTCTATCTATTGAGATCCATATCACTATATTATTCATTTGTTGTACATCTATTNATATAAAATATTTATTTATGTGATCTTAGCTTAACAACTCTATCTATTGAGATCCATATCACTATATTATTCATTTGGTGTACATCTATTATATCATTAATATATTATATAAATGTACTTTCATTTGCTTTTTTTTTTTTTTTTACAAATGGCAGGTATAAGATCTAAAAGAGATGGATAATCTGGTGGTAAAGGAGGAAAATCACATAAAATAAAGTCAGTTGCCATAGAGCGACAACAAGTTCAGTTTCCTCCCATAATCCCATCACGACCCCTCTTATCACATAATGGACCACCTCATGTAAATGAGCCTTCCTTGCCTCAACTTAGTCGTGAAGTCAATCGATCTCAGCCGCACATCACTGAATCTATTCCTCCAATAATACCTTCACGGCCCCGTCTATCTCATACTGCTCCAGTTCATATAAACGACAATTCCCTGCCTTATCCTATTCTTGAAAGTCGATCCCGGCCTCATAACACTACATCTCAACCTCAATCTAATGAATCCCAGCCAATAAATCAAGAAACTGAACCACAGATGTCTCCACCGACCAATATGACTCCGACCACCTCGTGTAGTACGGTTGGCAATGGCGATGATGAGAATCAAATTTGGATTAAACCTGAAGCGGATGGGTAATTGTACTAACTTGTATTTTTATTATTATAATGAAAGATTCGACATTTTCATTCATGACCTACACATGATTGATAACTATTGTATTTTATGTAGGTTTAATCCTCATAAGCCAGTTATTGAAGTACTGTTACTTGCATTCGTAGTAAATTTGAACTGGCTAAACCTTCTTGGAAGCAATTCCCACAATTTATTCGCGATATGTGGTTTGAGGAATTCAATGTAATAAAATTTATAATATGGTTCATATTCAAATATTGTTGGTTTGAGATTGTATGGCTAATGCAATTTTTATTTGATACATGCAGAAAAAATTCAAATTGCTCCCTCACTATAATCAAGCTATACGAGATAATTTTGAGAAAAGAGCAGCTGCAAGAATGACCCAACTTTTTCAAGATGTTAGAAAAAAATTGCCCGTGAAACCAAATTGGATGGAGGATGATGTATTCAAGGAGATGAAGGAGTATTGGGAGTCTCCTGAATTCAAGTCAAAGTCCGAACAAAACAAAATGAATCGTGATTCAAATGATGGCGCCTCAGTTTATACAGGTGGTTGTATACCCCATCGAGTGATTTGGAACATAATGGTAACATATAGATCTTTTTAAATTTATTTCTTCAAGAAAATAATATCATATTCAGTGTTGGCAACATAGTATTTTCCTTTATTTTCAGAAGGAAGCTACTGGAAAAGATCCTTAAATTGCGGAATTTTATTTTCAGACTCATCGCACAAAAAAAGGAAAAATGTTGGATAAATGAGAAAGCTGAAATTGCTTATGTACGTATTCCTTCTATTACTTTTTTCCGAACCATTACTTCACTGTCAACCGTATGAGCACATATATGCTAAGATATATGAAAGAAGTACAAACTAGATAAGATGCTAAAAACATGTATCAACTTATTGGCAATATATGTCATAAAGTTGATAGTAAAAACTCAAATAAATACAAAATGCATTTGTGCTACTTGCAACATGTCCAATTTTTGTGGCTCTCTCCATACACATGGTGAGTACTGTTGTGTAGCTTTTCAATTTTGAACCTCCACTTAACAGTGAGGTAATTAATGGTAAACATGTATGTATCCAAAAAACTTTATTTTCTTACATTTTATCCTCCTGCTCCCTAGTACCTAAATACTAATAGAAGACAAACTTGGCCAAATTATAATTCAGATTCCCTCCGAACTAATATGACAAAATGCCTGTTGCAGTTTCTTCCCTTAGAAAAGGCTGGCACAAATTAGTAGGCTGGCAAAATGCCTGTTGCAATTTCTTCCCTTAGCAAATAACTTCTCACACAACTTGGTCTCCTTGCTCCAATCGGATATATCCTGGCTTCTCCTTGTATTATTTGAGTTCATCTTTGGTTGTCTAAGTCACCCACCACTGGATGAGAGATAAAGAAAGTTGATTATAAGAGATGTAAATTCTTGCCCAAATAAGTACGGCATGCTTGCCCAAATTACACAATCTTATCTTTGATATGAAGATATATATACTTCTTTACTTAATAAGTAAGTATAAAGGATAGGTATCTTTATTTAAGCGAGGTGATCAAGTCCTCTAGCGTCTTTCAGCACCAGTCAGTTCCAATTCAATATAGTACTATTTTCTTACTTTCAAAACAAAATCATATGTCTGAATACCTTCTTCCACTTCCCAATCTTATTTTAATAATCAAAACATGTTATAACCAACATCTGATTTTATATAAACTCTTTACCTTTTCTTGATAAAACAGGGGAGTGACATATGTGCATTTCTATGGATTCTTTAAATGCACTACCCTATTAAAAATTTGTTTCATGTTCAATCCCTTAGTCAGGATGTTGCACTTACCGAGAATTGACCATATTAAATTTCTCAAATTTACAACTCTCACGTAAGTTTGTCTGGTATGTTTTCCTTTTATAAGAAGCTTGAATTCAGTATCAAACAATTCTGGATTTGATCATCAAACAATGTATCAAATTTTGTGATCTATGCCATATATTTCTGTCCCACAACTATTAGCAACTTTAATTTATCTCCATTAGTCTCTAGTAATCAATATGCTTCTGTGAGTTGGGTCCTTTTGTATGTAAAATAAAGGCTAGATTATAGTTACTTTACATTGAATTGCCATCTCTAGCATTCAATTATCAGATAATGCCATTTCTTGCTAATTGTGCTCATCACCTGATTCTACCACTATAATATAGCCTTTGTTTTGTCATAGTGGCTCATAGCATGTTACTATTTGCAGAATAATTTTGAAAAAAAAAAAGAAACAAGAGCTTTCATCTTCTCAAAGTGCATCAACTGAGGTAGGAGACACTAATTCAGCAAACCAATTAAGTGAAATGGATATTTGGGTGCAATCTGTTGGTGGAATGAAAAAAGGAAGGGTTGCAGGCCTTGGTTCTTTGGGTCGATCTGTAAAAGCACTTAAGCATTCAACATCTACTTTATCAGGAGAAATCGATGAGATAATTAAATCTCAGGTGCATGCTTCCAATGCTGACTTATATGCTCAGTTGCAAGAAGAGCGGCGCAAAAATAAAAAGATGAGGAAAGAATTAGACTTATTGAAGAAGTATGTGAATTTCAATGCATCATCTTCAAATGAGTTATCATCTCAAGAAGACAGACAAGGATCTGAGAATGAAAGTGACGATGACTCTGATAATGTGAATGAAAGTGGTTCTAGCCCTGGTAACGTGAATGAAAGTGACTATAATCATGATTGAGATGTTCATTAGAATATTAAGTTTCACATTTGAGACATTTTGGTTTTTGATTAAGGATTATATGATATTACATTAACGTTATCAATTATGTTTTTTCTTTGTTATAATTATATTAGACGTGTGTTGAATGATTATGATAATATAGTTGAATTGTACGAATATAAGCTAGAATAAAATAAAAATAACATCTTGAAAATGCATAGTTTACTTGCGAATTTCATGGGAAAATATTTTCAAATGCATCAATTTTATACGGTAAATTTCCCTGTAAAAAATTACATGTGGAATTTTTTACCAATATTACATACGTATTTTCCTACGAAAATATCACCTATGAATTTTCTTGGGGATTTCAAATAATTCTTCTGTTTCATTGAAAATCTTACAAGGTGATTTACCTGCGAATTATTGCTTGGGAACTTTGCTGGGGTTTTACATGCAATATTTTTATGGGAATTTTCTTGCGAAAATGTGCTCCTGCGAATTATACTTGGGGATTTTCAAAGAATTTTCCTGCGAAATATTCACAAGAAAATCCCTTTCGTTCATAAATTTTCACCTAAAATTTTCTACGGACTTACTTAAGGATTTTCATGGGGAATTACATGTGGATTGCTTCCTACAAGGAAAAATCCCTTTTTTACGAATTTTTGCCCAAATATTATTGCAATTTTTTTGAGAAGTTTCGCTGATAAATCCGCAAGTAAGTTACACGGGGATAAATAATCTCCAGGTAGATTACCTGGGGATATTTTAATTCCCAGGTAATAATTACCTACGAAGCTTTTTCCAACGGATTTATTTTGGTAGGAAATTCCGCAGAAAAATAAAGTACCTGCAGATTTTTGTATATTATCCCTTGGAAAATCCCCATGTAATCAATACTTTTCTTGTTGTGTTTCAGCCGACTGAGTAGCCAGTAGTCAATAAGAGAGAGTGTGTAAGAAAGTGAGAGAGAGAGAGAGAGCAGATGATTATGCATGTGTCTGTGTGTGATTCATGTATGGTACAGTATTTATAATTTTTGAAAACGAGTAAAGAAGTAAGGTAAGGAGTACTAGTCTAACATAATTGTGGAAATAATACTCAATCAGTATCAATTAGGGACATGGACTCCCTTTAATTAGGGATTCAAGTTCAAACGGGATAATCAGAGTTAAATGAGGGGAAGGAATCAATTACAAACTGATTTTACTACAATAGGAGTAGTAAAACATGTAACATATAATAAGGAGCAAATACATAATGTTTTAAGTAAGGAAAATATATACTGAACATTCGAAAAATATGTTTATGCACGTAAATAAAGTAGAATACAATTTATTTCTACAAAAAACCAGCCAAAAAATCACGGGTGAGACTAAAAACCACAAGGAATCAGTGCCAATTAAGGAAAGCTTCTCACGAATAAGGAAGTAATTCAAAATCAGTGAAAATCTCTAAGGAATACATATACAAAATCATAAATTCGGGGAGATGCATAGAATCATCAGAGTATTAGGTAAGCTATGAGTGATCAGGCTTATTAAACAAGAACCCTAAGAAAGAAAATCACATAAACAGTAGAGAAATTAAAAACCCTAGCAACAAAATTAAAGTATAGAACTCAGAGAGTACATGGACGGTTCCACAAGAGACGAGCACACATAAACACATAATCAGAGAGGGACTAGAAAAAATTAGGGATTTTCAGCATATTAACTCAGACAACAAGAAAGTATAAGAGAATCGCTCAAAAACTCAATAGAAATCCTTAAGGATCAGAAGAAAATCGTTTTAAAAAGGGGGTAGAGAAACCCTAACTTCATAGTGAGGAAATCGTTTGAAAACAAAGATTTTTTCGAGGAAAACATATGGAAACATTAAAAGAAGCTTAGATCCGTCACAAATCTAAAAAGATCGGACAATTTAAAGTTAGGGTTTCCAGAGAAAACCCAAAAGGAGAAGAGGCTTAGATATTACTGGCGTTTGGGGCCGAAAAATGCAAGAACCTTACTCGAACGGCCATAGGAGGCCGGAAATCATGGTATGATACCGGAGGTGGGAGTGTGTTGCCTCAGGGTCGCTTAAAAACCTTCATCGGTGACACGAACATGAAAGGCGGAGCCGTAGGGTCAAGGAGGGGTGAGAACCCCATGGTTTCCGGCAAAGGAGGTGACCAGAGAAGGAGAGACAGAGCTCGAAAGGGGGGAAAGTTCTAGAGAGAGTCTCAGAGAGGGAGATAGAGAGACGGGTGAGAAAATGAAGCAGGGGAAATGAGAGGGGGGAGGGATAGTCTTAGGGTGTTAATATGGTAAGTTTCAATCTGGGCCGTTGATTTCAATTAATCAACGACTCAGATTAAAAGGGGGATTGGGCCAGGTGAGATTTGAATACCGGGCTAGATTATTGGGCTGGTTGAATGGGTTAAGGGGACCGATTTAATTAGGCTAAAATCGAAATTAAAAGTGGCTATATGTTAAATATCCATAAAAAATAGATAAATAATTAATAAAAATGGCCAATAATTATATAAAATGAAATTAATGCTAAATAGACTAAATTAAGATGATTAATTAGTATTAAAAGTATAAAATGAATGATTATCGAGTCAAAATAGCACAAAATGTATAATTAGGCTATAATTACTAAGTCATTGCAATTATAGCTAAATAATGTTAATTAGGCTAATTTGTGAAATAATTTGGCCTTAATAGGACCTAAAAATGATATATTAAGCCAACACATGTTTTGAAATCATTTGTAATGCAATTCATAACTAATTACTGGAGATAAAAACACTGGATAAATTAGAATAAATTGATAAAATGTGGAAAAATTATATAAAAATGCCAATCATTATAAAAACTGATTTTGATATATGCAAGTTTTTTAAATTAAAAAAATTTAAGAAAAAATTGGGTATCAACAAACATGCAAAAGCTTAGGAAAAATACTCACCCACAAGGCCATTCTCGATATGCCAAGGTAAAGGTCGGCATCTTTCAACGTCTGCAATGTCTTGTTCTCGGCCTCCACACAAAGGGGCGAACAACGTCGCCACGCGCTCTGTGTCAACCAAAAGGTTAAATTCTACGGGGATGACAATGTTGCAATTGGGACCCTCCGTTCTTATCTCTACGCGAGTCGTCCTCTAAGTGAAGGCCCATACCTCTTCGGGTTCGATGTCAGAACCCGAATCAACGTCCCCTGCATGGGAATCATCACCTTTTCTCGCCATCGACGAAGAGATACCCTTCACAGCCCGTGCGAGATTTTTGCCGCTACCAGCCCTCTCGACCCTAGGAGGTCTCTCCTTTATAATAGACTCGAACATAACAACCGCTTTTACGGTCGGAAACGATTCTGGTCCCGCCCCAAGAGTCGCGGCCCTTTCCGTCTCTTCAAAAACTACGGCCTTCCCCGTCTCCACCCTTCGCCTCTTCATCGGCGATGGTTCCTCGCCATAAGAAGGCTCGTCGATAAGAAGAAGAACCTGCTGAGATGGGGCGTCGTCGGGAACGATGACGCCTGAAGAGACGAGTTCCTCTGCCTGCTGAGTCTCGTCTTGATATCGCACAGATTCGACTAAAGCGAACTACATCGCAGCCAAAGTCACCTTCTGACGCAAGGCAAGGGCAGGTATCTTCGCCTTCTTAGAAACCCGCTGACCTGAAACAAACGAGGAGTTAAGTCAGAAAGCAATAAAAGACGAAACCACATGAGGGAATAAGAATACTTACGAGACGGGACCTTCGGTCCATAACACTTATGGAAGGAAGCCCAATCACGAATCCCCGCAACATGAGGCAACACACGAGCCACCCAACCCTCCATGTCCAGATCGAGGGAGGGAGAACGCTTTACAACTGAAAACAAGAAGGCGGTAAACGTATCAGAGGCCGAAAAAGAAAGAAAGTAAGTAACAAAGAGTGAATGGCGGAGGGTAAAAAAAGACACTTACGACTATAATTCCACTTCTCAGGAAACCAGTCGGGTCCGCCACCAAATGCTTAGTTCTGACAAAGAAGTATTTGCTCCAGAACAGCCGACTCGCCTTATCGTCCATCCCGGCCACTAATCTCTTTGTCCCGCGATTTCGCAAGTGTATAAAAGTGCCTCTGTAGAAAGTAGGCAAGAACATGTGCAATAAATGGTGAAGGTCAACCTCGCAACTGGCCAGTTTCGCGTATTTAGCCATCATCAGGAAGACCTTATATAAGTAAGGAGAAAGCTATGTCGGGAAAACGTCGTAGAACCGGCAAAATTCTTCGGCTAACCGTGGAAGATGTAGAGTGTAGCCGATCATGAATGGGTAGGCGTAGAAGGCGCAAAAACCAGGCGGGTGAACCTGAATTATATCATCCCCTGCAGGGACGATCTCGATATGAGAAGGGATGCGGTATTTAGCCCGCATATCTGCCAATTCGGTCTCCCTCGATTCAGAGAGCTCAGGTACGGGAGCAGGACCAGGTCCTTTAGGAAAATCATTCCTAGCCACAGGGTTTTTGGGCACCACCTCTTCAACGATGGGGAAGTTATCATCCCCCTCAACCGAAACCTCTTCGTCGGTAGGAAGAATGGTCACTGACAAAGGGGTGGCGTCAGAAACATCGTTATTCTATGAAGAGAAGTCGACATGACGATTAGTATGATATGAGCAACAATATGGAAGACAAGGTTAGTGATCAAGACAGAACTGAAATCTGAGAATGAAGAGGTCACAAGAAGCATAGAAGAAACGCACAAGCAAGAATAAGTACCCGAGAAGAAAGAGACGGTGAAAATTTCAAATGAAAAACTCTTCCCCTATTTATAGGGATTGGGTGGCACCAAAATCGAGGCCAAAAGCTATATGTATCATCAGAATTGAAACACCAACAGTGCATACCCTGCATCGGGAAGACGCGTAATGATGATGCGCGTGACAATGACAGCATCTGACGTCACCTACGCCAATCGCAACCTTGCCAGAAATTAATAACCTGGTTTCGACCAAATTTCTCTCATAGCAGGCATGGTGTAATCCACTCATCAAGGACGAGGGGGCCATGACCTTAATAAGCGGAGGGACTAACTGTATTGGTTGAAATTTGAACCAAACTTAATAGCTTCGTTGGTCGTGGTCGAAGTCTAAGTCGGCCAACATTTGGAGACGAAGGATCTTTCTCGAAAGAGATCATCGTTGGGTCGAATAGAGGAATGGACAGTAACGGTAGGATAATTTTAGGTTAGGAAGAGAGAATATTCCATTATACTTTTTAGGATAATTAGAATATTCTCTCCCTTATACTTTTTAGGGTTTCGGAAGAATGTCCTCCATATATATAGGAAAAGAAAAAGAGAAAAAGGCATCTAAAACCTTCTGAAAGAACACTTTGTAACCTTGACTATTGAAGAATATACAACACTTGTCTTTTCTATTGATTCTCAAGTTCAAAGATACATTTTCATATACAAGATCCAAGAACCTTGTATTCCACTCATACTTCCTATCATCTGCATTGCTGACAAAGAGTTAGTTGACTCTTTCCACTTAATATTTGGGGTGAGATATCCTTTAATATTACACTTATTGTCATTGCATGCATTTATCCGCGTACTCACTTGTGTATTCATTATCAATCATCATCCGTATCTTTGCCTGACATTTATTATTGCAGCATTTGAGTTCATTATATTCACCACCAAATTTATAGATCTAACGGTTATTAAGCTTAACTAGAAAAACCTTTCATTTCAATCATTAAATCTTTTAAAGAAAGATTTGTCACGTTTTTGGTAAAACACTTTCCTCTCGAAACAAATGGGATTCGGTATTGCTTGTTCTAGTTTTGTCTGAATTTGCAGTTTCTAGTCAAAGGTAAAGGAGGAGAAGAAGTTGTTGTGAGAGATACATTCCTAGCCACAAAATAACTTATAAAGTATTTGAATGGGACAAAATTTTATAATATATTATACAATTTTAAGACCCATAGGAACATATATTATGTGGCATAATGTGTAGGTTTGTGCTAGTCACAGGTACTTACAAATGACTGGTAAGTAAGTACAACTCATAAATAACAAATGAATGAAACATATATAACCAAGATCTTCATCATCGTCATGGAATATATGTATATGTTTATTAAAATGGTGAATTTGTGTCACGATCGAAGGCTCTAGGTTTATAAACCAATCATATGTTCCGATAATATTTCTTAAAACACCGGCAATTTATGCCATTACTATGTCGTATGCCGAAAATAAATAAATCACAGAATCTTTCTTTGAACGGATTAATATTGAAAATATAATACCTCATGTAACATGTTGTCTAATTCGAGCATAGTAAATTAGTGTCGTCTGTAAAAATAATTTTGCCTCTTCGCAATCTTCGTATAGAAGGGTATTTTTACTTTATGGAGCCTTTTTTCTCAAAGTTAATTTTCTCCCTTCTTGCTTAAGTGAAATAAGAGGCGCTAACACGAGAACTTGTAAACAAAAAATACTTATTTTGTTTTATATGCTACAAGGTTCTATTTATTAACCTATGCTGAGAAATTAATTTTACAAATTTTTGGTCAAGAAAGAGTATTAGAATAAAGAAATACATAATATAATCTTTACCGTAAAATTAGCTCAGGTCGTCATGCATGACCTTTGAGTATTACACCATTATATTATTATTACCATTGTTTTAAAACTAATTACGTATTAAATTGTCTTCTTCTCAGAGACATGGCCAGCTAGCCAATTGTTGTGGTCTTGTGTAGTTTCAGAGAATTTCTGTTCCAAAAGAAGTACGGGCACAAAAGTACAAGGTTTGGCAAGGTGTTTAATGTCCCACTTTTTTGGCTCCTATTTTTTCCTTATAATATATATAGAGTAGCTTGGTTCTCTACACGAGCAAGAAACAAGTAAAATTGTCTAGGAAAAACTTCCTCAGCATAATTATCTGCCATTTTCTAGGGGAACTGAGGCAATTATCAGGTAAGTAACGGTTCTTTCAAACCAATTAATCTCTGAAAAATTGATGAATGTGAATATTGTATATAAAACCAAATACAATACTATTATTGAGATACATCCCCTCAGTCCACTCATTCTTCTTCTAAGAACATGATTTTTTTTCTATCAATCAACAGAGTATGGATATATATGTGAAAAAAATAAACAAGTATTAGATCTTTAACCATCATTTCAAAGTGCAATGTAACGTATATGTCAAACCCATCAATTTAAATTCTGGGTCCGAATTTATCAAATTTAAATTGTGGGTAGAAACAACAAAAGCAAGTCTCTCGTGAAGAACAAGATTAATGCATGTCGTGCCTTAGATATATCTTTTCTGGTTAACGTCAGAGCTTTCTTCTCATTTTAGTCCCTAGTTTAGCTTACTTCTATGCACCCCTACTAGGTAGGTTTGCTCTATAGTATACTATCTATACGAAGATTTATCCATTCCTTTTCTTTCCTATTGTCTACTATCAGCTGCATTCTGTGTTTGCTATCTTCTTTGATACTTCGCCACATCTTTTTTGGAATTGGCACTGCTTGGTTCCAAAGAGCTTCATTCCTTACTTTCCATATTCCATACATGATTGCTGCTATGATGGAAAGCACAAATCCTCTGCATATTCTTCCCTTGATACACCTTCCTATCTTTCTCCATATGTTGTGCGGTCTGGATGGTTGATCTTTACTCCCAGCCATCTGCATAGTTGCTCAACACTTCTTCTTGAAAATTCACATAGAAGACATGTCTTCTCCTGGCTCACTCCTATCATGTGTAGTCGATCCCTTGTAAGCAATCTGTGTCTCATAATTAGCCAGCCTATGAAACAGTGTTTTGGCACATTCAATCTGCATATGGCCATTTAGGTGCTTCTCCTCTTCTCCATTTATAGCCATCTTTAACTGTATATTGTTTATTCTCCCCTTTCCAGCATTGTTTTTCAAATCCAGTTTCAATTCTATCTTTGATATCACAAATCTTCTTCCAGTACCATGTACAGTCCTGTGGTGGTTTATACTGCCACCAGTCCTTCCCTTTTATATAAATGTGATTCACCCATCTGACCCATAAAGTGTCACTTTTCTGTTCAATGTTCCATACATATTTTGCTACTGCTGCTTCATTCCAAGCCATACATTCCTGTATCCCTAATCCCCCCTCTTCTTTTGGTCTACACACAGCATCCCAAGCCACCAAAGGAGGTTTGTTAGTAATCACTTTCCCATCCCATAAGTAATTCCTGCATATCGTTACTATGTTTTCTGCATTTTGATTATTTGTTTTGGTTCAGCAGAGATGAAGAGTCGGTTCGGAACTCCATTTGAAGGCATTGCAGAGGATATTCGAGGACGCGTTTCATGCTACAAGCAGGATTGGATTGCTGGAATTAGATCCGGAATAGGGTATATAATTTTTCTTTAGTTGAAACATGTTTTTCAAATGATACTTTATCTGTTTCTTGCTTTTAAGTTCTAAGCTAACTGCTACTTTTGTGTGTACAGGATATTGGCTCCAGCTACATACATATTTTTTGCATCTGCTCTTCCCGTGATTGCCTTTGGAGAACAATTGAGCAGAGATACAGGTTCTTTTGCATTTCAATTTTTTGATGAAAGCGATTTTCTAAAGGCAATTTCTGAGACTATTAGTTTTTCTACTAACTTGATTTGCATTATTAGATGGGAGCCTGAGCACTGTGGAAACTTTAGCTTCTACAGCTATTTGTGGAATCATTCATTCAATACTCGGCGGGCAACCTCTTATGATACTAGGAGTTGCAGAACCTACTATTATTATGTATAGTTACCTCTACAAGTTTGCCAAAGGGAGACAAGAATTGGGACAGTCTCTTTACTTGGCTTGGGCTGGATGGTATGTTATACTAATATGTTAAATTTCAAATAAGATTGTTTAATAGGCAAAAGAAATCATGATTCTCAGAGTATCATTGATGTAATTTTTGCAGGGTTTGTGTTTGGACAGCTCTCATGTTGTTTCTTCTAGCAATATTTAATGCATGCTCTATCATTAGTAAATTTACAAGGATTGCTGGGGAGACTTTTGGCATGCTTATCACCGTGCTTTTCATTCAAGAAGCAATTAAGGTACTCTAACTACAGAAACAGAAATTCTTTTTAAGACTCCGATTCGTGCTACAGCAATTAAGGCTGTGTTTGAAATGTAACTCTGTAGGGATTAGTGAGCGAGTTTCAAATTCCTAAATCTGATGACGCAAGTTCAGAGAAAAATCAATTCCATTGGCTTTATACAAATGGCCTACTTGGAATCATATTTACCTTTGGCCTTGTCTACACAGCCTTAAAAAGCAGGAAAGCAAGGTCATGGTGGTATGGCACAGGTTTGTAATCCTAACATGGTATCAGTGTGTTGTCACTTAATGAAAATATAGTTTTCTAATGATCACATCTTCCTTTTCATATTAAATCAGGCTGGATTAGAAGCTTCATCGCGGACTATGGTGTTCCTTTAATGGTTCTTATGTGGTCAGCTCTCTCATTTATCGTGCCAAACAACGTTCCATCTGGAATTCCTAGAACTCTCTATAGTCCCCTTCCTTGGGAATCTGCATCTTTATATCACTGGACTGTAATGAAGGTGTGAATAATTTTGAAAGGTTATTACTCCTTCAATTAGTAATGAGATCATATCTTGAAATTTTAACTCATAACTCAAACTGCAGGATATGGGGAAGGTTCCTCCAGCATACATATTTGCGGCCATAATACCAGCTGTGATGGTAGCAGGACTCTATTTTTTCGATCACAGTGTTGCTTCTCAGATGGCACAACAAAAGGAGTTCAACTTAAAGAATCCTTCTGCTTATCATTATGATATCTTACTCTTGGGATTTATGGTATCCTCCTATCATCTGTGGATTTCTTCTACTAATTATTTGCGTTGTTTCAATAATCAATACTAATGACTAGGGCTGATAATTCTCCGCAGACTTTGCTATGTGGTTTGATTGGATTGCCTCCTTCAAATGGTGTCCTGCCACAATCCCCTATGCATACTAAAAGTTTGGCTGTTCTTAAGAAACAGGTAAATATAATTAATCTGGCGTTGATTCTTATGATATTGCCTTAGTGCTACAACGTTAAATTTCTAAACAGTTCATATTGCTAACCAGCTGATTCGAAAGAAGATGGTTGAAAGTGCAAAAGAGAGTATCAGGAGAAAAGCTAGCAACTCTGAAATCTATAGCAACATGCAAGCTGTATTCATAGAGATAGATAGTTCTCCTGTTGTAAGTCTATCTTCTCAGAATTAATTATATAAACCTAACTCTGAGCCACTTTATCCAACTTTTCACTTTTCAAATAATACTAGTGGCGAATACTGATCACTGACATCTTTCATGCCTATTGTAGAATGCAGTAGCTAAAGAATTGAAACACTTGAAAGCGGCAATAATGAAACATGAAACTGAAAATGCAAATGGCGAAAGGTCAATTGGCAAGTTTGATCCTGAGAAGCATATTGATGCTTACTTGCCCGTTCGAGTCAATGAACAAAGAGTGAGCAATATTTTGCAGTCACTACTAGTAGCAGCATCAGTAGGTGCTATGCCAGTAATAAAAAAGATACCAACCTCAGTTCTTTGGGGATATTTTGCATACATGGCTATTGACAGCTTGCCAGGAAATCAACTATGGGAAAGAATTTTGCTTCTCTTCATCACCCCTGGCAGGAGATTTAAGTAAGTATTTTTGTGATATATGAAGATTGAAGTGCTTAAATAAATGTATCAAGCCTTTGTTCTTTTAACTAGCACTGATTATGTATATAATTTGTATATCGTACGTATATTATATGTATATTTATACTTACTATACAAAAAATTATATATATTTTCAGCATTTATCTTTTAAGGCGGCCCAAAAATATAATTATCCCTTTACAAAAATAAAAAAATAACTTCTTGTAACGGTTGAGGCCCAACTGTCAGAGGTATTGTTCCCTTTGACCAAATCCTTGAGGTCTCGTAGTTTTATGCCCTCAGATTTTAACCAAAAAGCGCCTCTCACAGTTGAATACCTAAAGTTGCTCTTTATGATCCGTAATTTGGGATTTGCCTAGGGCAAGCTTCATAGTGAATCCCCTTTGAGTTCAAACGTCTATGATCCGTGGGTTGTTATATTTTATTTCACAAATAGATACACACAAACAATAACATATGCCCTTTTTTAACGATATGATAAATATTGTGACTTGTTGAACTAACCTGAGTTGATCATAATGGCAGGGTTCTTGAAGGGGTACATGCATCTTTTGTGGAGTCAGTACCATTCAGATACATTGCAATCTTCACAGTGTTCCAACTTGTATATTTACTTGTGGTCTTTGGAGTCACTTGGATTCCCATAGCTGGCATTCTATTCCCCTTGCCATTCTTTCTCCTCATAAGCATAAGGCAACATTTGCTTCCCAAATTGTTCCAGCCTCGTCATTTACAAGAGCTCGATGCAGCTGAGTATGAAGAAATAGTTGGCGCTCCACAACGTGCACTTAGCTTCTCTTTCAGGGTATTCCAAATGTGTTAATTCTGCGACTTTTATGTCTTAAAAGAAAATATATCAGCTTATGAACTGTCAAATAATTACAATATGTTACTATTAGGAAACGGAGGCAACTCTTCCTGGAACTGAAGAAGGTAACATAGAAATTTGTGATGCTGAGATCTTGGATGAACTTACAACCAGCAGAGGAGAGTTGAAATTTAGGACTGTCAGCTTTAGCGAAGATAAGCGCCCTCAGGTACCTTGACAATGAATTTCATAATTATACTCAACGAGATATAACCTCACATGTGCATGCGCTCAATATATTCTTATATTCATGAGCCAAACATATGCAGATAACATGTTAAATTGGCTGAGAGAGCAAACTTTCAATTATTTAATTATACTAGTTTGTCTCAACAACGATGAAGGTAGTTAATCGCGTAATGCTATTCGTTGCAGGTTTATCCAACTGCGGACAGTACAGAATCCGAGTGACGGATTTGATCATCACTTTTTAGGGTTAGGACGAGGTGACTATATATATAGTGATGAAACAAACCAGGTAATTGACTCCTGTATCAACCATGGGGCAATGGAAGATAGGAAGATATCTGTGGTTCTGGGTTTAGCAGAAATTCGTAATGTATGGATTGGTATATATCACTGGTATTTTGTCCATAAATGTAGAGCGATGCTAGGAGTGCATTTTATAGCAGTATTGTAAAAGCAGAAATTTGATTTGAGAATGTACAGTGTTTGATATATAGTTGAATGATTTCGAACAATTATGAATTACTGCTGTTAAATAGTGGTATTAAGAATTGATAAACATTCTTTATTACTTCAAAGCCCTATTATGGGAAATACAATTCTAATCCTGGTTATAATATTTGTATAACTGTATTTAATCAGTGTATAATCCATATATCCGTCTGGCTATTTCTGTAAAAATCCCCTTCTGGAATCCCTTAAAGAGATTGAATGGAAGCCAAAATAAGCGGAAAGCTACACTTTCGATGGGCTTCCACTCAGGCCCAATAAAAGTCCCAGTAAAATTAGCACCGGCTAGCCAGTTTCGGCCAGGTCATTCAAAAATAGCTAGCGTTTGCAAAGTCATTAAAAAATAGTCACTATTTTGATGCAACACGGAAAGTTCCAGCATAATATACTAGAGTTCGATGCACCTGTGTATGAACTTCCAGCATATTATGCTGTAACTCAACACGCGGAAAGTTTCAGCATAATATACTGGAGATTCGAGCACCTGTGTATGAACTTATAACATATTATGCTGGACCGGTATACTTTGTTGGAACTCCAGTAAAATATATTTGATTTCCAGTATACTTATGCTGGAACTCCAGTATATTATGTTGGAGTTCCAGTATATTATGCTGGAGTATTTTCCGGATTTTGAACAGTGTTTTCGTTCAGATTTATCTTTGCATGAAAAGTGGCTAAATTTCGGTTACTTTTGAAACTGTGGCTATTTTTGAATGACCACTTGTAAATCTAGCTATTTTTGAATATATTTCTCCCTGTCTTATTAGGTGGAACTCAAGAGTTATTGAGAAAACATTTCAATGAAGTATTTATTGCAGTAAAATTAATCTTATTTTTCATAGTTTTTATTTTTAGTCATCAGGTATGTTGTTATTGTGATTAATATCATCAGTCAGGTTATTCACTGCTGAACAAACACTGGATGATCGTCAAAATTTTGCAAAGAATTGGAAGAGGGAGAGTGGGGATTTAATTTGCAATGTACACACATCACATGATTTGATCTGGAAAATTTTGTATTTGTACAAGCCTGAACATGTATATAAGTATGTCAACTACAACTTTTGGAAGATAATGGGAGCACCATATTGTGGACATAAGAGCATCAAAATGGTAGGAGCATGTTGGTAAGTTGGAGAAAGATCAAAAGAGAAACGTTGCAAAATCATAGCTATTGCTAATTTAGCTTGCATTACTGCTAAATTTTGTCCAATGCAACGACGGGCGCCTAAGCCAAAAGGCATAAATGCCATGGGATGTTTTGCTGCTTGTGCAACTCCTCGACCAAATCTTGCTGGATTAAATTCATTCGCGTCTTGTCCCCATAATGTTGGATCGTGATGAATTGCTATAATTGGTATAAGAAGCTCAGTCCCTTTGGCTAATTTCAAATTCCCTAATTCTGTATCGAATTTGGCTCTTCTGATTGCTGCCACTGCAGGTGGATATAGCCGCAGGGATTCATTCAAGATCATTCCGAGCTGCATGCCGTAAAAAAATTCACTACAACATGAGTTGACATCTTAAGAAACTAAAACTAACACATACCAAAATTTGCACAAAGTTAGTATTCTAGGCACCACAAGGAAAATCTAATTTTTTTTTACCACTATTAGGTCACTTAAATAATACAGGTAATATTCACAGTAACAAGTATGGTTAGGTAGCTTAAAATTATGGTAAGTAATCAAGGGCGGATGCAACATAGAGTTACCGGTTCCCGGTGCTTTCGGCGCGAAGCATAAATTTATGTATAAAAATCACTAAAATTATAGTAATAAATAGTGAATATGAACTCATAAATTTAAAAATAAAATGAGTTCAATGCTAAAAGATGAAATATTGAACCCATAGAAGTAAAACCATTGATCCGCCTATGTAAGTAACCTATTATAGTAGGTAATATTTAACCTTCACATATGGTAACAATGTACATTTTCGTACGATTATTAGTACTTAGCACCTCATGCGGTTAAGTTCTTGCGGAGAAAATATATATGAAGGGCACATAAATTAGTAAAGTGAATAGTGAAATTCAAGATTTCTTTATTTTTAATACATAATAATAACAATCCAGTAAAATTACGTAAAGGGTACGGAAAAGGTAGTGTGTATGTAGATTATACACATTTAATTAAATCAAAAAGCTTGATGATCCGGTTTAATTATTAGTAAGACAAATATATAAAAAACTTATCCAAAAAGAGAGTGAAGAATTACCTGACAGAACAAAGTGTTGGTCTGTTTACGGTTTACCTTTACCACATGCAGAGACCAAAGTGTTGGATTGTTTTAACAAAAAGCATGATCATGGTGAATAAACAAAAGGTAAATTTAATTAATTTAAGGTTAATTACCGTCTTAAGCTTGGCGAGGTCGTCTTTAGAGGGGGTATCACGTGATCCACAGACAGACAAAACCTCCTCACGTGCAAGTTCCTGCCACTGAGGATGCATGGCCAATAAAATGGTAGTCCACGTCAGCAAATTTGACGTCGTATGTTTGCCGGCAAAGAAGATGGTCTTGCATTCCTCGACAATGTCATAAACTGTAATGTTTGAACTATTTGTATATTCATTGTTTGTACTAGCTTTGATCATTACTTCCAATAAATCATTCGGACATTCGTCTGACAACAACACCTGACTTCCCTCCGAAATTTTTCTCCTTTCTTCAATAAGCTTTATCAAAGATTTTCTAACCTCTTTATCCAATCTCCAAGAAATTCTATTCTTTTTAGTAGGCAAAAACCTGTCATAAACACAATATAAAACAATTTCTTTTCACTTTACAATTGTTTCAAGATTCTCCACAAAACACTAACTACCAAATCATAACGCGTTATTCTTCCATATGGTTCTATATATGTCACGAGATGAATAACGGGTTCCGCTAAATCTAATAGGTTTTGTTCTTATAATGTATTTGTTATTTAGAATTTATTAGATATGTAAAAATATTAAATTTAGAACCCAATCACTAGCATTTGAAATCGTTGTTCTAATATTCAGAACTCATAAGGTTGAAATACCCCTGCATCAGCAGCGGAATCAGGATTTTCATTAAGGAAAGTCAAAATATAAAGAAACAAACTCACCAAGAAGCCAAGAGTAAGCGCAGGGGTGTCATTCTATATTACATATACATTTTTTTTTTAAATTACCAAGCTAAACAGTTTAATTTTTGTTCAACGAAGAAGTGTCGGTTGACGCCCCTTGGATGCATGTGGCTCCGCCAATGCTCTGCATATTTATTATATATAAAATCGTATATTTTACCTGTATCCGGGGATGAAAACTTTCTGATAAGCTTCAGTGGCATAAACCATTTGTTGTGCTTGCAACTCAAAGATGGCTCTTCCATCTTCGTAGCTGTTTCCGAATACAATACGCGTAATCACATCTTCTGCTAATGTTTGGAACATTTTTGAGACTTCAATTTCCACCTTGCCGCATTTTGACGACGACGTTTTTGACCATTTGTCCAACATATCCCTCATACTTTTCCCCATCATCGGAATCATTAGCTATATATATATGTAGAACAATTAAAAATTAACGTACTAAGAGTTAGAAATTTTTATACGTAAACTTAATTTTTTTAACACTGACAACTAACTTGAAAAAAAAATACAGCAATATATCTGTGGCTAACCTTTAGATTTTCAATGTAGAGTGTTGGAGTAATAATCTTCCTATGGTGAGCCCATTTTTCTCCTTTTAAACTCAGCAAACCATCACCTTCTAGCTTCTTTACGAGAGGAGGTGACTCATTTTTCTCAAAGCTCTCCGATTTTAGGACGAAAATATCCCTAATAAGAGCTGGATCAGATATGGTCACACGAGCCGTTGGTCCAAACCATATAACAAATGTTGAACCTGCAATTTGTTTTTGATATATATATATATATATACCACCAAAATTAGTTTGTAGAATTATATAAAGATGAGTACAAGTGCAAGACTGTAGTATAGTAGAGCATATAAATGGTTCCTTTAAGGACAAATAAAAATGACAAGGTATATATCATAAAACAACAACAACAACCCACTATAATTCCATCAGTGGGATATGGGGAGGGTAGAGTGCACGCAGACCTTACCCCTACCCGGAGGGATAGAGAGACTGTTTCCGGGAGACCCTCGGCTCAGAGACAACAAAAGGTATCATAAAAAAGAAATTAAATTGGAAATTAATTTAATACCATAGATTTTCTTCCAATGATGGTAAAAAGGGAGAACTCTCGGAAGAATGTCATGAGAGAAAGGCAAAGGGCGAGATAATAATGGAGTTGTAAAACTTGCAATCTCTTTGAGGTTACCGAACAAGAAATGATATTTAGGACCTCTGATTCCTTGTTTCGAAAAATGTTTTTGAATTCTTTTTGGTTTCCACCAGAGATAAATGATCGCTCTCTGTGTAAACAACAGTAACACATACGAAAAGAAGAGAAGACATAACCAGTGAAAGCAAGCTTCCATATTGTGAACCACTGCTTAAAAACAGCAAATTATTCCTCCTTATTTAACTGGATACATTTTTTCCTATATATTTGAGAGAAAGAGAGAGAGGCCTTCTTTGTCTCTCTTGTGTTTAAGACTAACAAGATGAAATATTGAGGTTGTCCGGTTTTATAGCTCATTCCCAAATATCAGACAGAAGATCTCTCAAAAAGAATTAAAATATTTATTTACTCTTTTTTTTCCTTTCTTCCCCTAATTAGAAATAATTTAAATTATACCGATAATATAGAGTTTTTTTACGAGTGTATTGATTATTTATTAATTAGAAGATTGTTTATCATTCTTTTATGGTTATTAATATTGTATAAAGAATTAATTATTGTGTTTACATTGCAATGCATTGAATCTGCTGCTTTTCTTACAACCATAATTCATTTAGTGTTAATAAAAAATTAAATCAAAGAATCGACTATTTATCCCATAGTCCTACTTCCTTAAGTGGACCTAGTACATGTATTTTCGTATCACGATCAAGTATGTGTTATTAGATTCAATTATTATGAAGTTTCAGTATTTTAATTTGGAATTTTTAGTGTGAGGGAATTGTGGAAGAGCCTAAAACGAAAGAGTGACGAATATTTTTTTTTTGGTCAATATGAACTTTTAGGAACCAAAATCAAATATATAGAAACTATTTTTTCCGTTACTAATAGCTATTTTTCTTGTAGTGACGTGCTATAGCGACAAGAATGATAATTATAAAATGGCTTTTCCAAAGTATGTTGTTGATTTTCTAATGCTATAGCGTATTTGAGATATTCATTTCCTTCCTTAAAAATATTAAAGTTATATTAAAGGCTAAAACAGTTCTCCCAATTACTCGCTCCGATCCAAAATAAGTAAAAAAAATTGTTGTTTTTACGCATATTAAGAAATTTATATTTTAACATTAATTAACAATGAAATTAATCATATTAACTTTTACTACATCTTTATATAAATATTCCTAATACATACTCCAACATTATTATTCCAAGTGCAATATAACTTAAAAAATAATTAATTCATTCTTTAAAATATAAAAAAAAATCACTTATTTTAGACCGCAAAAAATAATGCAAAAAATCTTTGTTGGAACCGGAAGGAGTAGCAATTTAGCATGCGAGAAGCTGGATGCGTTTAGAGTCTAACGTGGCAATTTTGCAACATATGGTCCAAAACCGAGTAAGGAGAAAACGTCTATTTATATATATATAATGAGAACTTGTATTAATTAGCAATTTAGCACCATATAATGATTCATTTTTGCATGTAATACCTAATTTAAGCAAGGTTTGCAAGAGACATGCATTGACCCTAGTTCCAATAGGGGTTTCCGCAAATTCAGAAAGAATCATGTGATTCTTCATCCTTCTGCGTGCTAGTGATCTCAATGTAGCGACAACCTTCATGATGATCATGCTTTTTTTTTATTTTTTTTATTACAACACCGGTTCAGCATTCATATTGAGACCCAACTAAATTCGAAGTCGAATCGAAAAATTAATCCGAGGCTTAAATCGTGCCTTAATTAATACGATTTCATATTCAAGACTTCAATTCAAAAAATTTAATTAAAAATAAAAAAATACTTATCGCTCCACTACGATATTATCATGCATCCTATTCTCTCCTCAAAATATGAGTCAAAAGGGATATATATGAAGTGTAAATTAACTGGAACTCACATATATGTCATTCAATCATTTTCGTTTCATGTCATTCAACTATTAATTAAGACTTTAGACCTAACTTATCCCCACCTATTCGCCAATCACAATAATCCCTTGAATAAATTATTTACCAACCTAATTAACAATACTCCACAAGGTTTTTAATCCCTGTTCCTAGAAAAGTTGGCAATGTTCAAGTAACCATAAACTAGAAATATATATCACAATTATTAAAAAGAAATCATTTGCACTTATGCAGGCAAAAGCAACTGCCCTATTCTACAACTCTCTTTCAGTTGTTTCTGAAGTTATTTTTAAATTTGATGTGGGGTTAAATGAAGGATCATGAAGTGATGAAGTAATCCCAATATAGTCAAATACGGGACCATTCATGTGGATACAAGCGTTTCACGAGGATTGATCTTCAATAATTCCAGTGATATTGTCTTGCCTACAGTGTCTCTTTTAATAGAATAGAATATTATGACCACCTTTTTTTTTTACTTTTTAGGCAGCAAATTAAACTCTTTTCTCGTCCCCATCCCCACGAAATCCATAGCGCCATACTGCCATAAGCCTCATATGTGAAGAAAAGGACTTTCCCCTTGTCCATTTTAAATGTGGTTTTAAATTTTGGTATACCCATCAAAAAAATTAATTATAAAGGTTGTTTGATTAAATTATCATTTATCTATGCTCAAAATGAGAAATAACTATATTGAGGGAACTTTTAGAAAATTGTACTACCTTTTTTCCCATTTTATGCGATGCATTTTCCTGTTTTAGTTTGTCCAAAATAGAATAAAATTTAAACTTCTCGTTTTATCCTTAATGAGATAATTAATTCTCAAATAAATGTCTATAAGGTGTTTTCAAAACTTTTTTTTTTTTAAACTCTGTGCTCAGTCAAATATTATATATTAGGGGTGTGCATTCGATTTATCGATTCGATTTTGACCCTTATCGATAATTGCTTATCGATTATCGATTTGTACATATGCTTATCGTTATCGTTTCAATAAGGTTTCGATTTTTTCGATTTCGATTTATCGATTTTTGGGGCTTATCGATTCGGTTATCGATTACACCAATAAGAAAATTTGCGGGATTCCACGAAACGTATATCGCTATAAACACGCCTAACTAATATGGATAAAAGAAGCTAAAATAAGACGAACACCGTTTATAAAATAAAAATTGTGTCAACAAGCACACGCAACGAAACTAAAGTAAAGGATCAAATGTATGCCACCAAAACTCCAACGGTATAAAAAAAAATACATCATCAAGGCTAATTCTGTTTTTCATTAATTTGAATTTCATTCTCTTGAGTTTTAAATATGATCATTCGTTAAATGTGATATCCCTTGCTGAAACTACTAACCTTTAAACATGGAAGAAATTAAGAAAAATATTAAGAACTTTGTAATACATCACATTCTTTTACAAGTATATTATTTAAAATGGAGAACTTACATAGCAGCTAACTAACTCTAGCAAACATCGTTGGTGGAAGCTTCTTTGCCAAGATTAGTAAAATCTAATAAGAATATATATATAAAAAAAATATTTAAAAAAATAAAAATAAAAAAAAAATAAAAAATAAAAAATAAAAATAAAAATAAAAAATAAAAAATAAAATAAGAATGTATATTAACAAGTCAGGCAATTAATATATTATTTAACTATTTTAAGCAATACAATAAAATTATGTTAGGGACTTAGGGTAAAGGAAATGGTATTATAAAATAAGGGTATATTTATCTTTTTAGTATATCTTATCGGTTTATCGATAAATCGATAAACCGATAAGCGAAAAGGATAAAATCGAAATCGAAATCGATAAATCGATAAGGAAATTTTTGAAATCGAAATCGAAATCGATAAATCGATAAACCGATATCGATAAACCGATAACAAATAATCGATTCGATTTATCGATAAACCGATTCGAATGCACACCCCTATTATATATCACCAATATATTTAGACGAAGGGAATGCTAATCATTAATATTAGGAAGAAAAAAATGTGTTTTTCGAAACTAAATTTAAAATGGACAGAAAATTATAGCAAGAAACAAAAGAGAGTTTAATTTGGTTCCAAGACTATAGTAATTGCTCACTCAAAGACAATGTGAATGATTTTGGTTGAGAGAAGAGATGAGGGATCAAAAGAAGAAATAAAAGGTGGTAAAAGGGAGAAAGAAAAGGAGCTTAATTAGCAAGCTAGCTGGAAGAGAATTGGTTCATTTTGGAAGGTTGCACTTAAATTTGGGCACATGGAAACAAAAGGCTGTCTATTTCGGTTTTGCACTCTTAGCGGGGGGATATGCCTTGATTGTCCCAAACCGTAGCTGTCCCACACCTATAATCTTGTCCTGCTATTACCAAGACATGTCGGGGCCATTCCCATTCTCATTGGTCCACCTCATCCATGCCTCTTTATATTATACTCCTAAGCATAACTATAGTACGTACGTATCTCATGTTTGTTTTAGTTTCTTTTTACTCCATGGAGCTTTGGAGACTATATCCTTTCAACTAAGATGAGAGTATGTATACAATCCTTTTTGCAGCAGAAGATAAAGATTCGTTCTCCCTTTTTCTCCATCTTTGATAGCGTAGTGTACATGGAATTTGAGATAGAATGTATGGTTCAACGGGAGTCTTGGCGTAACTGGTAAAATTGTTATCATGGAAACAATCTATTGCACAAATACAGGATATATATAAGACTGCGTACAATAGACCCTTATGGTTTAGTCCTTCCCCGGATCCCGTGTTAGGACCGAAATAATCAGGTGTTATGCGGGAGCTAGTAAAACAAACCTTGAACGACGATTTGGTGACATCAAAACAAATTTTTGATATTTGTAATGTATGTATATATATTTCGCGAGTTTGGTGATAAAAAACAAAAAACAAGCCCTCAGATAAGGGGATGTGTTGATACATTACGTAATTAACTGATGATATCGTAATTTTATTTGGGGATTATTTAAATTTGTGAAAAGATAGTCACAATAAATGACCAAATATTTTAAAGTTGCACTTCCTAATTGTTGTTTTGAAACCTAATATTAGAGGCTGACTTAACTGCAATGTCACTCGACATAGGGAAATAATAATGGATGTCTATAATACATGATAGGGAGTTGTAGACAGTGCAATAAGTAGCAACTCCTCCTATGTTGGTATAGACCTGAAAATTTCCTCATGCAAGCTGAGGCTGATCAAAATTTGGACCGTCCAAAGGGAAATTTTGAATGTGATGGCACGAGCTTTTTCAAACAAAGAAAGAAGCATTTGGAGATGTCGCCTTTGGCCACAGAAGTGGTTAGTCCATTAAACATGTGAAAACTATAGCTATTTGGTATCTGATAAATCAAGACCTTACAAGGAGACAATTGTTCTCCTGATCTTGTCTGGCTATTGAAATTTGCAATATTGATTCTACTGCTGTAACCTAAAATGTGAATATCATTTGTCTGAAATTCGAATCACACGCAAAGCAAATATTCAAACGGTACCATGATTTTAACCTCATGCAACGCCTTGTAAGTTCACTCCAGTAATCAATTCATTAATTGATAATAGTACTAATGATTGTTTTTTAAAACAACAATGTAGAATGGAGGAAAATGGATCTAGTATAGTATGCATTGGGACATAAAAATTACTATAGTTTTTGGAACAAATAGTTTTTGAAGTTAAGTTAAAAAATAGTATTGTACTTATTTGGAATTTGAAATTATGTTTAGACGTGTATTTTTTTTATAAATATAACAGTATTATGAATGGTGAATTTCCTTTTTCCCGAAAAACATTAAAAGTGGTCAAAATCACTATTTGGTTTTTGAAAATTCTCCAAAATCAAATAAATTAGAAAAAAAGGGGAAAAAGTCATGGACAAACGGGTCCTTGAAGAATTGTTCAAGAATTAAAATTTTGGGTTTCTTAGCAAGGTGATCAAAGAAAAAAAAACAATACCAACAAGGGTTGTGTTGGAGTGTCACTACTAGAAATCCGAGAAAATCCGACCGAAGCATACCGACCAACGTCGGGCGGTCAACAAAAGCGACCAAAAAACCTTCCAAAGCAGAAGGAAACTCCAAAAAAAACGGAAAAGGGTCAAATATATCCCTCTACTATCAAATATTGTTTAAAGTTGTCCTCCGTTATACTACTATCAAGGATATATCTGACCCTTCTCCCAAATTTTTTTTATATATTTTTAAAATTGTATCCCGATCGAAATCGGTCAGTATATTGGTCAAATATTTGACCGCAATGGCCAGACTTGCTTAGTCAAAGCACGTTTTTTATTATCGACCAACTTCAGTGGGTAATGTGGGCCCATATTTTTAAATTTTAATAATTATGTTATTATTTAAAATATTTTATAAAATTTATAGTTGAATTTACAAACCAAAATCGGTCGGTTATTACATGAGAAGATTTTACCGACCAACTTTGGTCGGTAGCTGTAATATCTTAAAAATAATCGATCAAATTCGATCAGTTCATAGGTCAACCATGGAAAACTTTTGAATCACATTAAAATTTACTATCTAAATAACATAAATATAATATATTAACAGAGGCGGAGCCAGGATTTTAAGCTTATGGGTTCAGAATTCTAATCGTTTTAAGTTATTGTGTTCTAAATTAATAATTTATGCATATTCAATAAAAAATTTAAGACAAATACAGTGTTCGAACCAACGCTATTGGGTTCGGCCGAACCTGTTGGTTACACTCTAGCTCCGCCCCTGTATATTAACACTTTATTTTGTAATACAAATAATTAATGGACTAACATATACTATAACAAGCTACATATAGTTAAAGCAGTACAATGAAGTGTGTGTGTGTGTGTGTTTACTTATTCGGTTCTACTTTTCTTAGACAGTGTATCATATTATGTATTTGTATGGATGCTCGTGTACCAAGTGACACCCAGGTTTTGGAAATTTCTATATCGAGTTGTGACGTTTCATCTGGGTTTATGAAATTTTCATTTATTTAAACTCGTTTTAATATATTTTGAATTTAAAAGTGTTGGTATATGTGAGTTGTCGGGTTGCCTAGTATCTTGATAGGCGCCATCACGACATGTTGAGTTTTGGGCTATGACAATAAGTTTGATGTAATATTCTATTTTATTTGAAGTTCTTGGCTAACATGACATTATGTAGGACAATTGGCAAATGCAAATAATTTGTTAAGCAGAGGAATAAGATTGAAGGATTTATATGTGAAGCCTATCTTGCAAAGGAAACTGCACATTTTTGTTCATATTATTTTGAGAGTAACGTACCATGTTCTAGGAATAGGTCCAATAGGCACACTATCGAATGTGTGAATTATCCATTATATCCACCAATGTCCATATTTAATCAACTAGACCATTGTTCTAAGGATGTTAGAAAGAGAAGTTTGAGTGATGTGGAGTACAAGTCAGCTATAATGCATGTGTTGCTAACTTGTCCTGAAGTTCAACCATTTCTTAAGTAAGTATTGATTTATTAGTAATCAAACTATAAAATTTACAGTGATTACATATTGATGCAAATACTAAAAAAAAATTGATGTGTCACAGTCAATTCGTGGGTCAATTTGGCCATGATGTTGTATACGAGTTTCATACGTGGTTTAAACAGTTTGTAAGTTTATCCTGATAATGTACTTCTAAAGTTTCTGCTATATATATATATATCCGGCTATGCTAACTTATGAGTTTTTTTTAAATATTATGTAGGTAATAATCTAAATAATAGTGTATATCTATTTTTGAAAGATGTATCTTGGGGACCTAGGCTTCAGGTCACAGCATGTCTAAGTACATAGTGAATGGTTATAAGTTTCATACATTGAATTGCTCTAAGAATAAAAATAGCAACAACAGCGGCGTGTGAGTTCAAGGTGGTGATGGCAACCAAGTTGGAGATATTGATTATTATGATGTGGTCAAAGAAATATTACAACTAGAATATACAAGTTGGCCATATAAAAAATTGATACTCTTTAAATGCGAGTGGTTTGACCCAAATCCAACAAGAGGTACAAAAGTACACCACTAATACAACATAAATGAGATTAATCATACGAGGGAGTATGATCGCTGTGATCCTTTCATAATTGCACATAATGTTAGGCAAGTGTATTATGCTCCTTATCATTGTGGCGAAATAAATTCGATTGGTGGGTTGTAATCAAAACTAAGCCTATAGGTAGGGTGGAAGTCGAGAATGTGTTAGATGTTGCATATCAAAACGATATCTCCAGTGTTCCCCAAATTGTGGACGATCAGTTAGAAAATGATTTGGAACATCCTGAACGCATATTGGAAGAAGTTGATATAAATGAAGTAACAATTATATAAAATGAGGACGAAGAATCAACAAATAAAATTGAAACAAGTGAGATCGAGAATTCTCGGATGAGGAACATTACATCGACGAGGATTAAAAAGTTAGTTTTTTAAACCACTCTCGTGTTATAACTAGTTGATTATAAGTTTCAATCTAAATATGTATTATATTAAGCATATGGCAGGAAAGGGTCAAGGTAACAATGACCATACTAGTTCTCGAGGTCGAGAAAAGGCTAGGAAGGGAAAGAAGAGGGTAGAATCTGGGATAATACTATTACCTAAATTCCACCCTCTTCAGATATACCTATGTCTTATCCTCCACCACACGGCTATACTGAGCTTCCACAGCATCACGAAGCTTATACCTTTATCCGGACACCGGGTCTTCCATCACTAGGACATAGGACTATACGTTTGACGTACAGTCCAGCTACCTCACAATCACGTGGATCGCAACCATCTGCATCACAGTGATAAGTAGGGATGTTTGACCGCTTATTTGCCCTCTCTTACTTGAGTTTTAGTTCGAAAATGCTTAAAGGTATCCCGAGAACTAATGAAATGAGCTTTATTGAAGAAATATTGGAAAACGAGCCAAAAAAGTAAAAATCAACTCAAAAAAGAGTTAAATTGGACAAGGACAAAAATAGAGCAAAAGTACTTAGAGTGCGGACCGCACAATTCTGTGTGCGGCCGCAATCAATGAAGTAACCATGTCATCTTCAGCTTCACAGTGTGCGGACCGCATTATTCTAGTGCGGCTGTAGAATAAAGGTTCAGAGACTTGGAAGTTTAGAGGACTGAAGTTGTGCAGACCGCACAAGTATTGTGCGGCCGTAGAAGTCAGTGTGCGCCCGCATTCATTATTGTGCGGACCGCAGATGAGTAGATTCAAAGAACCTCGAGTTTAAGTTGTGCGGACTGCAAAAATTTATTGCAGCCACAGAAGCTAGTGGGCGGCCGCAATCACTATTACGCGGACCGCATAGAAAGAGATTCAGAGAACACCAAGTGAAGATATGCGGTCCGCACAATTTTTATGCAGCCGCAAAAGCCAAAGGTGTAGCCGCACTCACTTTTTTGCGGTCCGCAGACTGTCCAGATCCCAGCTCAAGCCATATACTCGGCCGCACTCAATATTATGCGGCCGCACAACCTCCGCAGGGGCATTTTTGTCAGATATTTTCAGCTTAGTATAAATAGGACTTTTTTATCATTTTTAGGTTAAGTTTGGTTTTGTAAGAGTACATGTTCCGCTTTCCTTTACTGCTTTTAGTAATTTTGTACTAGATTTATCTTCGAACACTAGATTTTTATCCCATATTCAAATATTATTGATTCTATCTTTATTTCTTCTTTAATTTCTGCACTTTTCATGAGTAGCTAATTTTTTATGGGTTGTGACCCATCCCTAGTGTGGGTATTTGATGGGTGTTTAATTTAGGGCTTGTTTTTTATTGGGTTAGTGATATTTAGCCTATTTCTTACTAGAACTCAAGAATTAATGGTTGCATTATATATTCATGCCTATTTGACCTAGTCTCTACTTGAGAAAGAGGGACTAAGTCTAGGAACACTTGGCTAACAAGGAATTGGGGTGAACTCAAGAAATTGATAGCCCCAATTAAAGGGTAGAATCTAGAGTAATAATACCCGACTTGAGCTGATAACACTTGTATTGTGCAAATACCTATTTGGACTTGAGAAAGCCAAATTGGGCAAAATCACTCAAACTACCGAGAGGAATAGAGTGAGTAACCGGGTGTGATTGCTATATCACTCCCCCGACTAATCAAGCTTTCCATGTAGTTTAAAACCCATTAAATAACCACCTAGGTAGAAGTCACGACCCTATACCTTTTTATCAACTGAAAAACTCAACGCCAAAAATATTGTCCCGTATACTTTCATCCAATAGAACAAAGTAGAAGTAGAACATCAATCAATATTGTGGAAGTTCAATTTGAGCCAAAACATACAATCAACCTAGATATACACCTAATCATATATTCTAACTCCCTGTAGATTCGATCCAGACCTTTGTTGGGTTTATTATTGCATCGACCACCTCGCTACTTAATTGTGGTGTAGATTTGGCAGATATCAATTTTTGGAGCCGTTGCCGGGGAGTTAAACAGATTTAGCTATATATCTAGGTATTTTTGTGTTTTGTATTTCTTTCTTTCGAGTCACTAATTTTGTTTGTGAATTGCTTTTAGGTACAAAATGGCTCTCAACAACAAGCCCGTAGGAAATGTGCTAGTGGGGGAGGAGGTAGATGATGACCAAGGAGATGGGATTCATCTCGAACCTCAAGTAAACAGGCGAGGCAGACCGCCTCATGATAATATCCCTAACCTCCCCTACCTTCACCAAGAGTAGCGCATCGGGTGTTGCCGAACGAGGGCTATGCAAGTGCAATAGCCCCGCCCCGAATTAGGGCGGGCAACTTCCAATTAACCAATGTGATGCTTACACTGCTTGAGCATAGGGGTTTCTTCACCGGAGCTTCACACCAAAATGCCTACAAGCATCTCAAGGGGTTCTTCGATACTTGTTGGGGGAGAAAGCAAACAAATGTTTCCAAGGATGCGCTGCGTTTGAGGCTATTTTCCTTTTCTCTACGGGAAAAGGCTTTGGACTAGTTAAAGAGATAGCCCAATCATTCCATCCACACTTGGGATGAGCTGGCCGAGAAGTTCATTGCTAAATTCTTCTCTCTGGGGCACATGGCTACACTAAGGGATGAAACTCTAGCTTTCAAGCAAGAGACCTATGAGCCATTGCACGAAGTTTGGGAATGATATCGTACCATGGTCAAAGAATGCCCAAACAATGATATGACCGAGGCCATGATCCAATAGACCTTCCACAGAGGGATCAACACAACAAATCAGTGTGCGGTAAATCAACTTGTCGGGGGAAACTTCATGAACACGCCTTATTCTGAAGCTTGTGAAATCTTGGATGAGATGGCGGATACCTCTTCGGCGTGGAAAAGTAGAGCCAATGTTCCTCAGGGTGACCCAAATGTTATTCACCTACACAAGGAGCTACATGATCATGGGCAAGCTATTGCGGAGTTGACAATCACCATGAACCAATTGGCCAAGGCTCAACTTCAACAGGTTCAAGGGCCGAAACAGGTGAATGCTATGGAAGGGATGAATATGATGGTGAACAAGAGACGGCAACGAGGTCAACAAGTACAAAATCATCGGGAACAATTTGAGCAAAGTAATAGTGGGTATAATCAAGATTATTCATATTATGATCAATATGAAGAGGTTCAATATGTCAACAATTATCAAGGTCAAAGAAGCAATGCTCCAAATCAACAACAATTGAGATCACAAGGAAACCAAGGAAATTGGAACAGCCAAGGCCACCAAGGAAATTGGAGTGGCGGAAACAACAACAACCAAGGTAATTGGGGGAACAATAATAATCAAATAAATTGGGGTAATCAAGGTAACCAAGGCAATTGGGGAGGAAATAACCAAGGTAATTAGGGTGGAAACAATCAAAGCAATTGGGGAGGCAACAATAATCAAGGGGGTTGGAACAATAGCAATCAAGGAAATCGGGGGTCGGATTTTCAAAGTCCCCCGATATATCAACAACCACAAAACCCGCCTACATGCATGTCGCAAGGTCCTAGTTCTTCCAATAGTGAAATGGGACGGATTAAAAAATATGTTTAAGCAAATGATGGAGAAAAATACCGACTTTGATGCCTAATTAGCCTCCCACAACACCTATATCTGCAACTTAGAGGTTCAAATTGGCCAAATTTCTCGAGCTTTAAATACTCGCCCTAAGGGGGCACTACCTAGTGATACAGTGGTGAACCCGAAGGGTGATAACAATACAGGGCATGCAATGGCCGTGACAACAAGAAGTAGGAGAGGTGGAGTTTCTAGTACCTCAAAACAAAGAAGAAATGTGGATGAGGATGTGTTGGTTCAAGAAGATGACATGCCAAGCAATGATGTGCATGCTAATGAAGAAGTGAGGATAGACATTGATGAAAGTGTGGAGGAGACACAAAATTATGCGAAACCATCTAGGGAGAATGTAATAGACATACCGGATCTGGTAGTGCAAAAGGCTAAGGCACCATTGCCAAGGCCTCCTCCTCCATATCCTCAAACACTCACAAAGCAAAACAATGAGAATCAATTCAAGAAATTCATTGATATGATGAAAAGTTTGTCCATAAATGTGTCGTTGGTTGAAGCCTTAGAACAAATATCGGGATATGCCAAGTTCATGAAGGACTTGGTAACAAAGAAGAGATCAATCAAATATGAAACGATCAAAATGACACATCAAGTGAGTGCTATTGTGCACTCCATGTCTCAAAAGTTGGAAGACCCCGGTGCTTTCACCACCCCGTGCACTATTAGGAGTGCCGATTTTGCCAAAACTTTATGTGACTTGGGGGAAAGAATTAACTTGATGCCCTATTGTGAGTTAAAAATCTTGGGGATTGGGCAACCAAGAACCACATCCATGAGGTTGCAAATGGTGGACCGGACAATGAAAATGCCATTGGGGATAATTGACGATGTGTTAGTTTGGGTCGACAAGTTCATCCTTCCCGTAGATTCTGTGATCCTTGACTGTGAGGTTGACTACGAGGTGCCAATTATCTTGGGGAGACCTTTCTTTGCTACAGGGAAGGTCATAGTTGATGGGGAAGCTGGTGAGCTCACCTTCCGGGTGGGCGATGAAAAAGTGGTGTTCCATGTTTGCAAATCAATGCGGCATCCAAATAGCAACGAAGTGTGTTCGTTCGTGGATCTTGTGACCAAAGTAATTATTGATGACACAAGAGTTGTGATAAATATTGAAGATACCTTGGAATTTGTGTTGCTAAATCATGATAAGGATGAGAAAGAAGGCTTTGTAGAATGTGTCAATGGTTTGCAAGGAATGGGGTCATATACTTAAGAGCCCTGAAAACTTTCCTTAGATCTCGAGAACCGGAAGACTCCACCAACAAAGCCCTCAATCGAGGAGCCTCCCAACCTGGAGTTAAAGCCTTTTCCTTCACACCTCGGGTATGAGATTCTAGGCCCTTGTTCCACATTACTTGTTATTCTTTCCTCGTGCTTAACTAACGTGCAGGTAGATTCTACCCTTGCGGTTCTCCAAAGGATGAAGAAAGCAATAGGTTGGACATTGGCGGATATTCGGGAAATAAGCCCCGCCTTTTGCATGCACAAAATCATTTTGGAGGAGGATGCCAAACCCTCTATGGACATCAAATACGATTGAATGAGGCCATGCAAGAGGTAGTGAAGAAAGAGATCATCAAATGGTTGGATGTCGGGGTTGTGTACCCCATTTCCGATAGTTCGTGAACCTCGCAGGTGCAATGTGTCCCAAAGAAAGGGGACGTCACTGTGATAAAAAATGATAAAAATGAATTGATCCCCACAAGAACTATAACCGGGTGGAGGGTGTGCATGGATTATAGGAATCGCAACAAAGTTACTCGGAAAGACCATTTTCCGCTTCCATTTCTTGATCAAATGTTGGATAGGTTGGCCGGACGTGCTTTTTATTGCTTGCTTGATGGATACTTCGGATATAACCAGATTCTTATTGCTCCTGAAGACCAAGAAAAGACCTCTTTCACTTTGTTTAACCAAGGAATTAGATTCTCTGCCAAAGCTATTTTAAGAAGTACTCGGACTTCTGATAACCAGAAAAATATGCTAATAATTATAATCAGATTCGTAAATTAAAAGCAACAAGAATGCGTAAAAGTAGATATATTTCAATAGTGGTTCGAACGTGTCCATACAAGTTATATTTTACTCCCCCCTTTTATAGGGAATTTCTTAATATAATTCCTACTCTTCTTAATGATTAAGCATTAATGACTAATAATGTCATTAATGTAACGTTACAATGGTTAATCATAACTGTTGTGTGAAGATTATGTAACGTTTGACTCATTGATTAAAGATCTTTGAATTTGCCCTTTATTCTGTCTTGATTCATTCTGACCATGTCTCTTCAACTTCTCAATTAGATTGAGGTTCCCGTATCTAATTGCCTCGTGGGTATGCTGTTCCGTTCCTCTTTGTCTCGTAACTCTTTGTAAAGTCACGACCAGTTGTCATGTTTTCATTACTCCACATGTATTGCCTTTTCATCTGAATTAGCACACGTGTGACACCTATTTTTACCAATACAGATAGTCCCCCCACTTACCATTTATTTATCAATTAAATATTTGGTAAGTGGATACTGATTTATGGAGGGGATATTTTGTCGCCGTTTCACTCGTACCATTACATCCGTCTCTGGATGTATATGTCGCTTTTCACTTCCATTTAATGCTCGTTCCATGTGGCATTCTCGGATTAGTTCTGCAATTATTCAGCTCCTTTTAGGGATTTTTGCGGCTGCATCAGTCACGAAGTGACAGTCTCAATTATGACTTTCACATCACTATTTTTTCCATTTTTTGACGGTCGCCTCGGAGTATAAATACCCCCTTTCTTTCCTTTGCTTTCACGAAAAACTTCTAACTTTCTTTCATTATTTGTAAATTCTTCATTCTTGTAAGCATGTCTTCCTCAAGCCAGAAATCCAAAAAGGTCATCATTATAGACGAACTGGCTCCTTCTTCCACTCCAATTCGGAGTAGGAGGGGTGGTAGACTTAGGTGTTTAAGTTCTACACCTTTCAAGGTTTCTTCTTCTTCTCATACTACTCCTCCGTCATCTTCTAGGTCCAATACTTCTTTATCTTCTTCGAGGGCTAGGGCTTCTAGGTCTTGATCAAAGAGTAGGGAACACAATGAACCACTTCGTGAACTGAGAGTCGATGAGATTGTCCCTGTCAATTTTTATTTTGTAAAGGATAGTGGAGCCATTAGTAAGCAGCTTTCTTCCATGTCATCACATGATAGTGCTGACCTTTATCCTACCCAAATAACAGAGGGTTTAGTGTCACTCATATGTAGAGATTGTTGTTGGAAGTATGATTTTCCAGTTGTAGTTACTAATGACAATCAAAGAATAACCTCTTATAGAACCGGGTATTCTTTTGTATACACTTATCCCTTCACATTAGGATTTAAGCCTCTTATCGACCCTATTATCATTGAATTCTGTCGATTCTTCAATGTTTGCTTGGGACATGTCGGTCCTCTTATCTGGAGGGCAGTTGCATGCCTTAGGTATTTGGCCAGCTTAGCTTCCGTCCCTTTTACTTTCCATCATCTTATTCATCTATATTCCCCGATGTTATTCCGCCAAGGAGTTTTTACTCTCGCGACTAGGAGTAAAAGAGTTTTAGTTATACCAGATGATGACAAGGATAGAGGGTGGTATGCTCGGTATGTTGCTGTCCCTACTGCAGGTTTAGTAGGTGAAGAAAATCTCCCCTTCACTGAGAAGTGGAACTTTGCACTTGCGTACATTTTTGCTCACTTTCCTTCTTTGTTTTTGATAAATTATCAATACCGTAACTATTTCTTTTTATTTTGCAACAACCATGGGAACCGTCGAGAATGTCTCCGATTTCCGTGATTGGGTAGAAAAACTACTATTGATCGCTCCTTTAGAAGAACGTTCTTGGAAGTACCTCTCTTCGAGGTTTGGTTGGAAGGTGAAAACCCATGGTAAGGGGTTTTTTTACTTCTTCTCTTTCTCCTTTTGATCTTATCTGATCCCATTCATTTGCTAGGGTTTCCTGGTCGTGGAATTTCTGTTGCTGATGTGTCCGCTTCAAAACTTTCCCTGGCTAAGGCCCAGGAAATCATCGTTGGCTCCTCTTCGCCAAAAAGGAAGGCAAGTAGGTCCCAGACCTTGGAGGATGAAGTAGAACAAGAGGAAGGTTCGTTGATTCATAGGTCGAGAAGGAGGAGGGTAGTCTCTGACGATGAATCTGTCCCCATGGTTGATCCTCCCGTACCTGAATCAGAGCTTTCAGCTCCTGAAGATGCAACTCCCTCTCCTGTTCATGAGTCAATTGATCAATTGTTCCAGAAAGGCTTTGGTTCAATTTCAAAATAAGCACCTCTTGTTATTTTCCCTCTGTCTGCTCTTGCAGAACTTTCGTTTACTGCTCCCGTTGTTGTTTCTGCTTCTCAGCCTATTCCATTTGTGGCTCCTTCATCTGCCCCTACTTTCGTGCCTTTTGTTGTCGAAGTAGGTTCTTCCAGTAGGGGGTGATGAAGCAAGTAATGATAGAGGTTCCTGCGGGAGACAGCCTCTTGAAGAAATCAGGCCAAGCAGATGTATGGTTAAAATCCCTAATAGGTCCGGTGGAGAAGTCTAAGCTGGAGAGTCATAGCTCCTTAACTTGGATGAACGAGATTGTGCACTCATCCCTGAAGGTAGATTTTAAACCATTCCTCCTTCCTTTCATATCTTTTACCGTATCTAACTTATCCTTTTATGAAGATAAATCTTATTGGCATAGAATTAATGAAAAGAATCGTTCAAATGGAGCAACTAGCTAATGACTATCATACCGAGGCTGACAATTGGAAGGAGCAGTTCAAGAGTTTGCAGCTTGATATGGAGGCAATGGAGAAGGAGAAATGTACCTTGGAGCAGCGAATCAGAGTAATTGCAGCGGAACTGGCCATAGAGAAGGCATCATCAAACCAGGCAGGTAAGGATAAAATCATCTTAGAGTCTTCCTTTGCGGAGCAGCTTTCTCATTCCACTGAAGAGATAAGGAGCCTGAAGGCTTTGTTGGATCAAAAGGAGGTACGCTGGTGAATTTGTAAAATCTCTTACTCAGACCCAAGAAGACCTCCGTGAATCTTCAGATAAGATTCAGTTTCTGGAAAGATCCCTTGCCCATTTGCAGACTTCTCATGATGTTGTCATAGATGAGAGAGATGAGTTAAGAGCCGATATTGAACAATGGGAGAAAGACTACGAGGCTCTTGAGGACAAAACATTTGTTGATGTTAGTTGGGCTTATTTGAATGCCCGTCTTGATACATTGATGGAAATGGGCCAAGAGAATTTTGACTTGGAAGCTGAAATTGCCAAGACGAAAGAGACGATTGAGAAGTCTCGGCAGAGTCAAAATTTCTCGTCTCCTGAAGTTGAGGTCCCTGATGAAGCTGTTGTTCAAGCCTCGCCATCTCAAGACACTCCTCCTTTCCAACGAAGATAACCCCCCCC
>ML255004.1:0-13457 GCA_005239495.1 Nicotiana undulata
GCAGTACGAAGGAGAGAAGTTAGAAAAACAAGGATAGAAATTCAAAGCACAAGTAATGTGTCAAACAGGATTACCTGCTTTTGAAGATTTCCAGCCTCCTCGAAAACAACGGGGCGTCAAGATCGGTATCCTCCTCGAGACCGATGAAGTAATATTTAAATGTATCATCCTCTCCTTGAGAGGCCCCTACACCGGCAGCATCCCTGTTTTGGGCTTCCTTTATCTCCTCTGGAGAAAACATAGGGATTAATTCGAAGCCGCCAACGACATTAATTTCTATCGAGGCTTCTTCTTGACCCCGAATAATTTTAGATTCAGGCCCGCTGAACTCGTCAACGCAGAGTGTACCATGTCCAGCGAGTGGCACGGGGACTACGCCAACACCCTTCTCGGGGGCCTCTTCAGCGTGAGATGGGTCCACATCGGCCATCCCTGGCTCAACAACCTTCTGCCCAACATTACTTGAAGCGTCAGCGCTTTGCCTTACCCTTTGTACCAAAGGGCGATCATCATCATCATCATCATTTTTGTCTTCGGTACGAAGGTTTGCTGCAGCACTCGAAGTCAAGACCGTGGAATCAATCTTAGGCTTTTGGGTCCTGGGTTTCTCTGATTTTGGAGAGTCGATCGACGCCTCCTTCTTCCTTTTCTTGTCTTTGGCGGGATTCGAAGCCTCTTCCTCACCGGGAGGAGGTAGTCTCATCGACACGCCTTTCCCGAGGCCTGCACAGGCATGATATATCAATCTTACCGCCACAAAGAATACTTGCAAAAAATGTGGAATTGACAACAATGAAAGCATACCGTGGTTCTTGGCCTGCCACCGCGTTTTGGCCAAATCACGCCAAACATGCTTACCATGTGGAAAAGTGGAGTCTAAATGTTTGATCCATCCCGGGAGGTCCTGGACCGCACTGAGGAACCAAACGGTAGCTACACAATCAGATAAAAATCAATCAATAAGAAGAAAATCAAATCAGAAGAAGAAGAAAGAGAAAAATAAAATGTACTCGATACGAAGATACTTATGCTTCATGTTCCATTCCTCCGGGAAATAAAATCCTATCAGCAGGGATGATGTCAAAGGTTCTTACTTCGACAAACCGGCTCATCCCTCCCCGGTCTTTGTCCTCATCGATGCTTGCAAAGAATGTCTTGGCGGATCGATGATGTAGCTTGGTTAAACCCCCTCGGAAAAGATGGGGGCTATACAATTTGATCTAGTGGTCGAGGGTGAAGGTCATTCCCTCGACACGGTTGGATAAATATCGGAGCATGTAAATAATCCTCTAGAAAGAAGCATAAACATGACCGAGTGTCACTCGGTAATGACGGCAAACGTCAAGAATCACCGGATCTATCGGTGGGGAAGAAGAATCTATGGGACCTATAGTGAAAGGGTATGTATATACGCTGAGGAAGCAAGCTTGGTGTGTTACTATGCTTTCCTCAGCTTTGGGGATTTCTACATGTACTGCCTCCCCCCAGTGGCAGTCTATTTTTACTCTGTCCACCTCGGTTAGTACATTGATGTACCGAGACATGGGCTCGCATCGGCCCCGTGTAGAAGGAGGTTTATCAATGGTAAAATTAGAGATTGTATCGAAGGGACCATTGATACATTGCTCGATACTTGGAGGTGTTTTTGATTTGCCCTTGGAGGGGCGTGAAGAAGAAGTGGTGCCCTATTTCTGAGGAACCTTTTTGGAGGTTTTTGCCATAGCTATAACTAAGTTCCAAAGAAAGAAGATGAAGGAGCAAGCACAGAGAGAAGATGAATGCAGAAAATGGTGAACTTAGCTCTGGAAACTTGAAGATATTGTAAAAGTATGAATGGCAAACGATTTAAGTATTTATAGTAGCCATTTGGGCAACGTTTGAGAAGAGGAAAAGTCGAACCAAAACGGTACGTAGGCTTCTCGATAATCGTGCTGACAGCTACCTCTACGTAGCCTTTGAGTCGTGTCATTTAATGCTCTGACGGGGCTGACATCATGATGGAAGTATCGAAGAGGTAAGAGTTCAAGACTGTTTCCTACAATTTAACTCTAAGAAACCCGGGGACTATCTCTATACGGCTAAAATTGGAGAGTCTGATTTTGTGATTATTAGGGAACTCCGTAGCCCATCTTCAGGAAGCTCGAGGCACACCTCGAGGTTCGACTCCGATGGAGCACATCATCGATTCCCTATGCTCGACCCCAGGGTGGCGTAAATCGGTAACTATCTTGGAAAAGCCAAGAAGTCCCAAAAGGCACGAGGTTAGAGCTGACTAGGTCTACAAGAAGAGTACAAGTTTGTACCGTGACATTAAATAGTTGTACCGGCTGCATGTCTTTGTAATAAATGCACATGTACTATGTTGGGATTACCCCTCCTATATAAAGGGGACCCTTATTATTTCTTGCACACATGATATTCAATACAAAAAAATAAGAACATTCTCTACTCTCTAACTCAAACATACTCTACTATCTCTCTGTTGATTTATTGCTTACATTTATTGTGTTTCATTGTTTGTTCTTCATTTATTACTCGTCATTAATCATAAAGAGCCATCTTCGAGGCCTTTAGAACTGTTAGTTCTTCATCGACAGTCCCAGTAAATCACATTAGCTCGACCTCGAGGCCCGAGGTAGGCCACCTCGAGACCCCGATCTCGCCACTGCTCGGTTAGCTTAACCCGTTACCTTTTTCTCTCATCTCATCTTCCCAATTCACACTTAGCATCTACTGCCTAACAACTAGTATTAAAATAAATCACGTATTTTTAAAACCACATAATCGAATTTAATTGTAATTACTATTTTCAAGGTAAGCATGAATCTTGGGCTCGATGGTTTCAGTTGTGTGAGTATATGCGTTTGGAATTGTATGCATGGTAGTGTCCCTAGGGGTGGGATTGAGGCCTCAGTGAGTGGTTCGATAGCTATATGATGAGTTATGTGACTGAGGGCTACAATTAAATAGTTTGGATGTGATGAGAAGATTTTTCTTGGGGCGTAAAAGGAATATGGCTGCTTGATTTCTGCCTTGATGCGTTGTACAATCTCGAGTTATGATTGTGATGAGTGATCTTTCAGTTGTTCATTCGTGGAATGAAGTAGATCCTTATATCTTATTGACGAGTTCAGATTCGGGAGGATTTAGTGATCACGTAGTGGTTGTGACCATAATATAGCATAGAGAGATGCCAGTTTGAGGCTAAGCAGGTGGGTTATCTAGTGCGGGATATTCTGAGATAGTGTTATCCCTATGATGTTTCTATGCAGAGTTTTCTTTCTACCAGTGGGATTATATATGCTACAATTTGAGTTTGGATCACTTGAAGAAGTGTGCACGACTGCCACAAATGAATATTTTTTCTTAGTAGATGATTTGAGGTATTTTATGATTAGTGCTACATGAGCTTATGAAGGGTTTTGTTGAATTACAAAACGAGATCATGGCATTTACAAAGTAAGGGTATTGAGGGTTATCAGATGTTATGTTCTATGGCTTCGAGCCAAGTGGGAGAGGCTTGTATCGACGATCTGAATGCATGGTCATGTGTTATGTTAGTTTGGTCTAAGGAACATTTCTGGATCAGTTATAACGTAAAGGGGGCTTACTTCGAGGTTAGTGCAAGTAAGGAAAATTTTCGGGTGCATGATGTACTATACTTTATGGGTATATGGAAATCTTGGAATGATTCAGATTTGTTATTCGTAGGAAACGTAGTGAGCAAGGAAAATGAATCGCTTGGTTGCTTCTTTTTAGGTATTCATGTGCTGGTGAAGCACAAGACGTTCAACACGTATTGGCTGTGCACGGAAGATTAGGGCAGAGTGGATGATTATCGAGAAGATTCTAATGAGTTCAAGATTCATAGGTGGTATGGGTTCCCAGGGTTTGCTTGTGGCTAAGATCTGAGAATTTACAGTGGATAGTGACGAGACTTGCGGTAGTTCTATATCAATAGTAATTCTATATTTCAGTATCATAGAGGTTATAGAAACAACTTCAAATTCACAAAAGGTATGTTCAAAGTGGGTATCTCGGTTGCGGTACTATTGAGTTCTTAAGAGGGAATACAGTGGCTTATGGGCCTTATAGTGATGTGGTTTCTAGGCTCTCTTGGGGTGAGCTTTGGATTAAGGATCATAGTGTACTGGAAAGGATAAGTGCTAACTTGAAGGCAAGTCCAGAAGAACTCGAAGAAATATGTTAGCTTGGTAGTAGTTTAGATCAGCATAGTAGTAGGAATGATCGGTTCATTTGGTGTGGTGAAGGTTTATAGGTGTTGTATGGCAATAATCTTGGGTTAGGTGATCTGCGTGACTTGGTTGAGTTAGAGGAATTCAGTTATGATGGACGGGTTAAGTGCATATGGGTTTCGAAGAGTTCTTATTAGCGTCGATCACGTCCTAAGACAAATGTCTTTTACATGTGTGAGGAGTATGTTGCATGTTGTGATTTTCTCTTAGATGGGGTCAAGTGGAAGTTTTCTCGCTGATGGAGTATGTATCCCGCTTGTGGTTCAGAGTTGATAATGGAATTCTTGTATTTTCATATGATTGCATGATATATGAGGTGTGTCGTGTGGGATTGTGATTTGCATGTACAATGTTGCAGCTCCATTTAGAAGGGAAGGTCATGTGTTCTAGACAACATAGATGGGTTTAGGTGTTTAGAAGAATGCTGACACTATCTCGTATCACCTAAAAAAGTTGCGTATTTCAGAAGGCGTAATGTGTTTTAATTGCGGATACTTGACTGGTATTACGGTAATCGCCTAGTTGATCGACGGCTGATGCTCGAATTTGGCTATGTGGTGCGGAATATTCATGGGAGTGTCTCTCGTGAGATAATTGTGTATGAGGGGTAGTCAGTCATATTAGTGTTGTAGTTGGGGTCAGATATAGAGATTCTTGTATTCTTGGGACTTGGAGATTAGGAGTTCTCATAGGCGGACTATTCCTTGTTTGTGGATGGTGAAGAGATGGCCAAAGTTAGACAGCTCAAATTACACTTTAATAAATAGTGTAAAGCGGTCGATGTCAAATATAATAACCCAACTAGGTTGGGGTCGAATCCCACAGGCAATAAGTTTGAAAAGATTACTTGAATAGTGTGAAACTTGACTTAAATAGTAATTCTATTCCGTTAGCTAAAAAGAGTGTTGTAGTTGAGTGAAATAAAAACGAGTGTAATTGTGTAAGATTATAATTAATTTGATTAACGAAACCAGGGTTCTGTCCCCTTTAATGAAATGTTATCAGCGTTAATATGAGATATTTCTAATGGGAAGTCCTTTGATATGTAAATGATTTCTAAATGACTACCCAATATTTTCCAATAGTTTGGTAGTATTTCATCTTTATGATTTTCCAAATATAAAAGAGTTTCAATTAAGAACAATCAATTTATGCCAAATAAAACCCACTTATTCCTAAAGGATTCTATTAAACAAGGTTTAAAGCCTTGAATTTTTTATATTCACTTCTACCAAACCCTAACCCACTTTTCCAAGTAAAGAAAGAGTAAAATGACATTTGTTAATGTTTGCAACCACCAACAATAAATGAAGGATGAGAAATGAATAAATATCAACCAACTATATATATATATTCAATTGTAAACACCCATTAACATTACACCCATTTAGGGTCCACAACCTCAGTATTTAAAACTAGCCACTCATAACAAAATACAAAAAGATAACAATATTCAAAGTCATAATGCTTACAAAAGTGCAAGAATCTTTATTCTAAAGCTTACAAAAGAATGAATTTAAAGCTTACAAGATGACCCACAAAACCCTAATAAATCTATTTATAGTGAGCTAAAAGTCGGAGTCAAAATTGGACAAAATTGCCCCTGCAGACGACTTATGCGACCGCATATCCATCGCAAATCAGGTATGTTGTCCGCATAATCTCTCAAATCATCGCATAATTGCATGTCACCAGTTCCAGGAGTCCATCGCATATCAGTTATGCGATCTTTGGAGGCTATCTCTACTGTAATTATGCGGTCCGTTATGCGGCTCACAAACGTGTTATGCGATCGCATAATGAACCGCATAATCTTCTCTTGATTTGGCCAAAAAGTATGCTCCAGTTTGCGGCCGCCCGTTGAATTATGCGGTCCGCATGTGAGTTATGCGGCCTCATACTTTCATCCTTTCTGTTCTTTTGTGTCTTATTTACTTCTTTTCCGTGTGTTTGGGTCCTCAAGCCTGATGCACGACAAAACATCAAAACTTCATAAGATTTAACGAACAAATGCATTAAAAATGAGCTAAAATCTAAGTAATTGGTATTAAATGCGCCGAAATTCTACGGCACATCACTGGTACGTGTGATGGATATGTTACTTTATTTGGAAGGTTATTTACCAATTCGACAGGATCAGGATTGATTTAGGGGCCCATCCATGGTTGTGCGCTTTACGTGCTTGTTGTTAATATACACGTGTTTGGTGAGTATGCGAATTTAGGAAATGGGTATTTAATGTGGACTGGTATGTTTAGATCAGGTTACGCACCACAACGAAGTTATGTTGAATTATGATCTTTTATGCTTACTTCGCGTGGTTTTTTTCTCCTCTGTGAGATGGATTCATAGCACTGCACTTTGTGGTGGTATCTGTTGAGCTTGCAGGTCGGTTCTCTAATTTGGTTCTCCTTCCATCATTGGTCACATTCAGGTTGTTGCTTGTTTGGTGTACGTATTTCATGGTATGTGGATCTCGGTGGTATTGGTATGACATGTTGGTTGAACAACTTGTATTTTATAAGATAAAGTTATTAGACCTGGAATGGGTACTATCGGATTTGATTAAGGTATGTTTGGAGAGTTAACTCCACAATTTGTTGATTGGAGGAGAGGTTATGAGTTTATACATGTTTCTTACATCATTATTAGTGTTGTGAAGGTTTGGAACAAGGTTTTGTTTTGATATGAGGTTTGTTACCGGTACCGGGTTTAGTAATGAGTAACTATTGTGGTTGGAATAAATAATGAGTTATGTGGTATTATCATGTGGTTATATGTTGGAATATGTTTATGTCTTGATGCAACTTGTTTAGACTTATACAGTGTATAGATGCGAGAATCGGGTCTTAGAAGGTATTTTAGATCTTGGAGATTGGGTTCTAAGGTTTATGGACTAAGGTTGAAGAACAAATCTTCACTTAGATTGTGTTGATGAGTTTATATGGATTTTGGTAATTTGGGATCATCCATGGGTATGTGTACGACGAGTTTATTCAGTAGTTTGATGGCTTTGTTACGACTCTTGGCACGTTTGAGGACGAACATATGTTTAAGTGAGGGAGAATGTAACGACCCCACTGAACATTTTGGGCATTTGGTATTCTGTTCAGTAGTTTGAGGTCTTGACTAGTCTCATATTATATATTATGACTTACGTGTATGATCAGTTTTGGTTTTTGAGTGGTTCGAGATTGATTTGGAAGAATGATTCTCAATTTAGAAGCTTTAAGTTGGAAGGGTTAACCAAGTTTGATTTTTGTATATTTGACCTAGGATCGGAGTATGGATGGTTCTGTTAGGCCCGGATGGTGATTTTGGACTTGGGCCTATGCTCGAATTCGTATTTAGATGTTTTTTAGAAGGTTTTAGCTCTATTAGAGAAAGTTGACAACTCGAAGGTTTGGAAAGTTCATAAGTTTGACCGGAGTTGACTTCGTTATTATTGGGTGCAGATTGTGGTTTCGGGATTCGAATAGGTTCGTTATGTCATTGGAACTCTTGTGCAAAATTTGTGGTGATTCCGAGTTGTTTAGATGTGTCCAGCGTAAGTTTGGAATTAGGAAATTTGAAATAGTGCATGCCTGAATTGAGATACGAATCGTGATTTTGATAATAATTTGTTTGATTTGAGGCCTCGCGTAGGTTCGTGTTATATTTTGGGACTTGTTGGTATGTTTGGATGGGGGCCCGAGGGGCTCGGGTGAGTTTCAGGGTGGTTTCAGACCATTTTCTATCATTGTCGCGCCCCCTTTTTCCCCGAGCACACCTTTCGGGGCCGGTTTAAAACGGTTTATGACATTGGTTGGGACAAATCATTCCATTTGGGAAAGGGGTTTGCATATTTTGAAGAGTCGCTACCTAACGATTTTGAGGTGCATTAGGGCACCTATTGAGGTTCATTTACAACTAAGTTTGATAATCAGAGACATGGTAAGGGCTTGAAATTATCCTAAGGGGAAGGTGTTAGGCACCCCTCAGGATCCACAAGTGTGGTTCCCTGCCAAATAGCTTTTGTGAATTTGTACAATTAGCAAGTAAACAATTAATGTCCAAATAGTAGGGGATTTTGAAATATTCATAGCCTAAGCACATATAGGTTGCCAGTTTGAAAACGTTTAATAGCCAATAGATTTTATGAAAAAGATTATAGTCCAACATGTTTATGGGGGTATAGGGGAATCCTAGGTTTGTTTATAATATGGATCACATCAATGCAATACCCGGTATGACACTCCTCAAAGAGGGGCTACACGTGGTATTAGCGCACAGGTCATCATATCCATATCTACCCTTTCCCACCCCGTGAAGGTAACTAAAGCGAGTGTTGGTCATGACCTCTATTGCATGTTGTTACCCGTCCCTTCCTATTAGTCCCCGAGGAAATTAGGACTTCTATCCTATACAGGAGGTTCTAGGCAGACCCTCAGGTTTTAAAGGGAAAATGCTAAGGCGACATATAGAAAAACAGATAGGACTGCAGATAGGGGAATAACATATAAGCAGGAAAGGCTCAAATACCTCCACAAATAATACACTGAATCAGCATGACTCAAACACAGTTAAGGTCTTGGTTTAAATTCAGATCCTAATCATGGTATCTAAGTGATGGAAACAGAGAGACAGACTTATTGCATAACTCAGAGAGGAAGTCCTAATCAGTTTTGCCTACTGAATTTAAGCATGCCGATAGTTAGAAAGTATTCACAAAGGACAGATTCAGTTTTGTTTAAGGTTGATTACCTAAGGCTTGCCTAGGTGTGGGATCATATATAACAGTTATCAAGAGCGTTAACAATTTTAAGGTTGTTACACCTAAGCGCATGCAGTTCTAAGTGTTGCAGAATACATAAGAGTTTGTTACCAGTTGTTAGAGCGAGGTGGATTGTTTCATATTTCTTTCATACATCAGTAATTAGGCCAATTGTAATTAGGCGAGTGTGATCCTAGAACATGATGTCTAATGCAAAGTGATGCACATGCAGAATCACTAATGCATGGTTTATAAATGCACACAGAAATCATAGCATTATGCACGCTTTCAGAATAGGCAGAAGTGACAACTTGTTTTAATGTTGTTTACCTTAGAATAGGATTTCTAAGTGTGCAGCGTAGTCGTAGCATAATGAGACATGAATAAAAACTTATGTAAACATATTTATCTATAACAGGATTTTTAAATGCGTAGAAGGACATGTAAGAATCACATAGGGCAAAATCACATGGTGACAGTTTATTTTATGCTATTATTTACCTTAGAGACATGATTTCTAATTGATAGTAGTAATGATGAGATGCTGAAGGAAACAGTATATATGAGTCCTAGGGGGACATGATATCTAATGCGTGGCATGCTTTGTGTGTTATGCCTAAACATGGAGTCTATTGCACACAGAAGAAAGTAAACCTAGGAAGCATGGTTTGTACCTTGATTACACTACAGCATACATATTACCCTCCCTTTTCACTATCCAACCCCAGAGTTGTTTACAAATAATTATTACAGACCATTAAGCATGAATTACATAGCCGAAATAAGAAAAAGAAGGAGTTATCTATAGGGAGCCTACTATAGGCCTAGATCTCCATATCCTCAATGCCAAGTGGTGTTTCACAACCTTTCACATAATCCGGGTGTGTCAAAGTTCCCTAAGGACCTCAAGGGATCCCGGGCAGTGCTCACACCCAGATTTCATAGCCATAGTAGAGTAAGTGTAGTGTGGAAGAGCCAGCCTTAGTGTGTCAAAGTTCAGAGGGAGCTCAAGGATCCCAAAGCAATGCTCACACAAAGGGGACAGAACCTAAGGATCTAGGAGTAAAGTGAGAGTGCTTGACATAGTTTTGAAAGCTTTGATTAAGGAAATAGTTTTACACAAGAAAGACTGGTTTAATAAAAAGAGTTTTTGTAAAGGACTTTATTCAGTAAAACAGTTTGAAAAGAGTAAGGAAATCAGAATGAATACATTCACATTTTAGGATCAGAACAGCATACCAAGGCAAGTTTAACAACCACAAACAAGGTAGTGAGGGATTGGGGACACATAAAGGTACAGAGTAGTGAACATATAACAGGCAGAAGTACAAAGAGGTACAAAATAGAAGCTCTTAAGGGGTTCATGGAATTGGGGTATAGCATAGTCTAGGATTAGACTAAACATAACATCATCAAACAGCTTAAGGCAGTAGGGTACGCCCTAATCAAAACTAATGTACAAACATAGGAGTAGAGTAGAATACATTTAAACAGGTTTTAAGTTCATAAAGCATAGCTTAACATACTAGATGAAGTAGAGATTTTAATTATATGTTGAACAATAAAATAGTAGATAGAAGCATATCAGAAACACAATGAATTGTAGAAGCAATAGAAACATGTTGATTTGAGAACTGGAATTTGAATTAGAACATACCAGTGAAGTGAAGACAGTAAACACAAAGTAAAGGAGAGCACAATAGTTAGCCTTGCCTTGCAGCCGGCTAGCTAGAATAGTAACAAGTAGCACAAATAAGAGAGTAGAGAGCATAAAATTTTAATTGTGTGAGAGAGAGATATTGAACCAGTCCGTTTTTTTCTTAATGAAAGAGTGAAGGGTACTTATAGTTGTAACAAATAATAGTTCAGCAAAATTATCGAAGTGCACATCAATTAGAATCACATTAATATCAGTACTCCCTTTAATTAAGGAGTCAATATTCAAGCAGATACAAACAATGATAACATAAAGAAAGAAAATCATATAGACTGATGGTAACACATAAGGAAAAAAATTTCAACAAAGTATAAGACATGTAATAGGGGCTAAGTTCAGAATACTCTAATTAAGGAAAGCATGTGTGAATTAATTTGACAGAATTATTCATAGAAATAAGGCAGGGATTTCTGAAAATCAACAAAAGATCCTCGAGTGAGGTTCACATTACAGGAAATTAGCACCAAATTAAGGAAAGTATCATATATTTAAGGAAGTATTCAGAATCAATAGAGAACATTGTGTAAAAGAATCAGTAGAGTACTAATCACAATCATTCAAGGATTCAAAATGTCAAAACAATACTGATTTAAATGGCATAGACATACATTAGGCAATATCAGAAGCTTAAATTGGGATTCACGCAGGGCATAGAAAGCAATTAAAGGACTTAGTAGAATACGATATGGTACAATCGACAGGACAAGAGCACAACCCTAACACTCACAATTAACAAGGATAGTAACAATTAGAGAGATCAATAAGACAAGCACAACATAAGCGGAAGAAACAAAGAATCAACAGACTACGGGGCAAACAATAGGGAAAAACCATAAAGATTTAGGAAGCTCATGAGAATCAAACACATGCACAAATGCATCATCAAAGACACACTCAGAATATAGAGTTAAACCGAAAACCTAGGTTTTTTTTAGTCAAAATGAACCAGAATAAAAGTGAGAAGGTTTAGATAATGATAGACATGATGAGAATCATATAATAAGGCTAGAAATCAGGAAAAAAAAGCTATTTTAAAAAAGGTTTCAAGAACCCTAGTTTAGTAGTCGGAAAAGCAAGTTAGGGAAAATGAAAAACCTTTGAAGAAGTCATCAAAACAACTCGAAATATGTATAGATCTGTTACAGATCTAGAAAGATCGGAAGTTTTAGAAGTTAAGGTTTCAAGAGAGAACCCAGGGAGGAGAAGAAAAACCCAAAATATTACCTGTTTCAACTAGAAAGTGTAAAGACCTTACTCGGACGGCCGAAAAATAGCATGAAATGCCATAGGTGGGAGTTGAACCGCTCCAGGTTCACCTGAGGACCTCAGGACAGTGTCAGACGGCGTGGTGAGAGACATAGGCTAGGAACGGTGCACACTCATGGTTTCCGGCAGGCGAGGTGGCCGGAGAAGAGAGACAGAGTTCATCGGACGGGGAAGGTTCTAGAGAGAACCAGAAGAGAGAGAGAGGGGGAGATAGAGAGACGGTGAAGCGGGGAAATGAATGAGAGGGGGGGTAGTCTTTGGGAGTTATTAATGGTAAGGGCGAATCTTGGTCGTTGATCAAAATTGATCAACGGCCAAGATTTAATCAGATGCTGGATCGGGTAATTTTGGAATTGGGCTTGGGTTATTTGGGCTAGTTAATTGGGTTGGGGATCCGGGTAGAATTGAATTAAAAGTGGCTATTTGTCAAATACCCGTTTAAAATAGATAAATAATTAATAAAATGACTAATAATTATATAAAAATAAAATTAAGGCTAAATAGATGAAATTAAGGTGATTAACTAGTATTTAAATATGCAAGTGACTAATTATTTATTGAAAATAGCACAAAATATATAGTTAGGCTATAGTTGCAAAGTTATTGCAATTATAGCCAAATAATGCCAATTTGGCTAATTTGTGAAATAATTAAATCCTAATAGGACCAAAAATGATATATTAAGCAACGAAATGTTTTGAAACTATTGGTAATGCAATTTATGATTAATTATTAGGTATAAAAGTACTGGATAAATTAGAAGTAAATTGATAAAAATATGGGAAATTATGGAAAAATACCAATTGTTATAAAAACTGATTTTTGAAGGTATATATGCAAATTAAAAATAGTTTGAGGAAAAATTGGGTATCAACAGTCATGTTTGCACTGCTGGTTTCTCTAATTCTCTGGTGCTGAGAGTATTCTTCGGGACCGCGTGAAGAGATAACGATCATGTGCTTTCATGGGAGCTCGCTGGAGGTTCTTCTACGTGTTCGCGATAGTAGAGTTGCGTTCGCGGTCGTTGAGTCTTTAAGCCTTCACGTTCGTGCACTGTTGAGTAGGATGGGCATGTCAGGTTGGTTGACTTTCACATTCGCGTAGGTCTGCGAAGTCATGAATTGTGATCGCATGCCTGGGGCCGTGTTAGCGTAGGGTTCTTCGGAGGCTGTTGAAGTTTTATGCTTTTCGATCGCGAAGCTGGTCCCGCGATCTTGAAGGGTTTACTTGGAGTAGCGGTATATGTAATTATATTTGAGGGTTTTACTCATTTTATCATATTTTTAGATTAGGAGCTCTTATTGGAGCGATGTTTAGGCAATTTTCACCACTTGGATTGGGGGTACTTTTTCTCGACTTGGATTGATTATTTTATGCGATTCCATCTTTGATTTTAGCATTGGATTGATGAATCTAAAAGATAAGGGGGGGGGGGGGTGGAAAAAAATTTTTCTAAGGGAAAAAT
>MDKH01114887.1:0-18421 GCA_005239495.1 Nicotiana undulata
ATATGCAATTAATTCTACTCTATAACTGAAAAAGGAGGAAATTTCAGGTTTGAAGTTTTGAAGAAGTTCTCTGCCTCTGCCTCTACAAAAAAAGGGTGCAGTACTGCTGCTCAATAAAAAACAGAGCAACAAAAAAAAAAAAAAAGAAGAGAAGATTAGAAGATGAAAGAAGAAGAGTGAAAGAAAAAACAGAGCATAAACAGACTCTCTATTCTTTTTTGGTTGCACTGTTGCTCAACAAAAAACAGAGCAAAAAAATAGAAAGAAGAAGAGAAGATCAGAAGAAGAAAAACGAAAAAAAAAAAAAAACAGAGCAACAGACAGACTCTCTGTTCTGCACTGTTGCTCGACAAAAAACACAACAAACAAATAGAAAGAAGAAGAAGGAAAAGGAGAAAGAAGAAGAAGAAGAAGAAGAAGAGGAGGAGGAGAAGCTTACCTGGTCTGGGTGGACTTGGGTGCTCTGTTGTTTGAAGGTTGAAGAACAAAGAAACGTGAAATCATTGCAAGCCCTAATGTTTTAAGCCCTAATCTTCGCCTTTTTCTTTCTTTTTTTTCAAAAAGCGATGCCACAGCTCGCCTCTCGCTACACAAGCAGAGACGCTCGCCTTTTACAATCGCAACGCAACAGAGCCAAAATAGCAGAGGCTGCTCGCCTCGCCTCGCCTCGCGCTATTTATAACACTGTGACTGACCCAAACTGGTAATAATATTAAGGAGCAGTTGTTTGAGTAATTGATCAACTTGCCATCGATGTTCGCTGGTAGTCTATAGGGGAGTGTGAGCTGAATAATGTGCTCGTAAAAGAACTAAATAAAGCGTTTTTCTTAAGTTATGTCCTAATAAAGCTATAAATCTCTGTTGGTCATAGAACAGAATCATCAACTAATGTTATTGTGGATGCTATTTTTGGTCTTTCTGGAAGATGGACTCGCGTAACAAATATATGAAGCAAGTACTTTTGGTAGGCATTCAGATGTGGCTTCAACCAAATATTATTTGCAAATATTGAAATGTTATTTGCACATGAATGCCTGTTTTACTGTTTAGTCCATTATTTCAACTTCAACTTGAAGTAGAGAATTTGAAGTTGAAAGACTTGTTTTAAGAGTATTTCAAGTGAAATATATTACTCGCAAAACTTCAACTGTTTTTTCAATAGAAATTCATGTCCAAACACAGTTGATTCAACTTTCAAATGCTCTTCTTAACTTCAACTTGAAGTACTCATTTTTCAATTTTAACCAAATTTTATCCAAACAGGGCATATAACTTCCATCCTCTTTATTTGAAGGTGAAGATCAGCCTCCAAAGGGAAATATTCTTAATTTGAGAATCCAACTATATTTTGTTGGTATGGGTCCTAGATCCTGGTCTACTTTCGGAAGGGCTTCCATTTATTGCTTCCCTGAAGTATAATACTCATTCTACATTTTCTTTTCTCTTGCAAAATGAAATGTAGCATTGTTGCTTTTATCATATCAGAAGTGGCAAAGTTTTGAATCCATGTCTTAAAATAAAAATTTGTCGAATGATTTTGCACACGTGATTTGATGGTTAAGTTCGGACTGCTTTTTCTCCTTTGTTAATTCGTTGGAGTTTATGTTTACACATTGTGTACTATTTCTCAAAGAAAGAACCAGAATCTGTAATTTGTATGATTCCATGAAAGTATGTAGCAGACCTGTTTTTCTTTTTTTCTATTATCTTTTTGTTTTCTTGTTTGCAAAAGAAACAGGAGAATTACTATCTTGTAGAATTTCATGAAAGCATAACCCAACCCCCTCAATTCAAAGAAGGGTAAGATAGTCTTTTCCATAGAAAAGAGATGGTACTTTGAAGCTTAACTTGATTCAGGTAGTAGACACTTTGAAACCTCAGTAGTATTCTCGTCTTTCAGCAAATTTAGTTACTTGCCCAGGAAGAAAAGAGAATCTGATTTCTTTAATGAAATCCTTGTCAATGCATATGTGAATATATTTGTGTACTATTGATAATGATGAAAAGACTATATACAGGTTCTGTTATGCGACTCTATTTAGTACTGTCAGATAGGAGCTTAACTCTGATTTGAGTATTAAACACTTTTATAGCGTCGGCAGTAATACTCGACCTTCTGCAAATCTATGTTGCTCGAATTTTCCGAAAATGTGTCCGGATACGTGTCGGATTCTCCAAAGTAGTGCATTTTTGAAGGATCCGACGCGGGTGCGGCTACATTTTGGAGAGTCCACACAACATAGCTGCAAATTTAGTTATTTGCCCAGGGAGAGAAAAGAAGATACCTTCATGAGATCCTAGTCATTTCAGATGTGAATATTTGAGTTTACTATTGATATGATGAATAAACTACATCTGCATGCTCTTGTATGTGCCTTTTGTTTTCTCTTATCTGGTACCTACTGGTTATCTTGCTTCATTTTTTCAGGTTGAGACGTTGACAAAAACATGGCTAAGCATCATCCTGATTTGATCATGTGCCGAAAGCAGCCAGGAATAGCTATTGGGCGTCTTTGTGAAAAATGTGATGGCAAGTGTGTTATATGTGATTCTTATGTGCGTCCTTGCACGTTGGTACGAGTTTGTGATGAATGCAACTATGGTTCTTTTCAGGGTCGTTGCGTGATCTGTGGAGGTGTGGGTATTTCTGATGCTTACTATTGCAAAGAGTGTACACAACAGGAGAAAGACAGGGATGGTTGTCCTAAGATAGTCAATCTTGGAAGTGCTAAAACTGATCTGTTCTATGAACGTAAAAAATATGGTTTCAAGAAAAGATAGTATGGGTTTTCTCGTTTAGCTCTCGCCATAATATACCAGGACTATCGTGCAAGTTTGACAGCATCACAATCTTCCGCATGGCATCGGGAGTTTAACTTTTTCTTTTTGTACCAGATGAGATATTATATCTTTTTTTAATTTGAAATGGTTATTATTATTTAGGTATTATATTGGTTTTTATGTCTAATTATTAAATTCGGTTAACCTTGAAAGTGTACATCAACGAAAAATTATTGTGAGACGACTAAAAAAATAACTATCATTGTTACTAAGAAAATTCTCCCATAAGAATATTTTAATAGATAATATGTTTGTAAATTTTTAAATTTTTACAAAATATATATTTACTTATAAAAAATTAATAAAGTAAGAATGAAACTATATTTAAGTAACGAAAAATCCGAAAATTCGACAAAACTGATATAATTGGTTTGGTTTGGTTTTGATAAAAATCGAGTCAACTTGGTCCATGTACGCCCCTATATTTTGAATTGAGAGGCAGATGTGGTGCTGGTTTGTCGCACCTACAAGGTTTGGTGCGCACGTGTAACGTCGCACATATTCTCTTATTACTAAATCATAGTTAATTAGTACTCATTTTCTTATTAATGTAAGACTTAACCATAATGAATTAGTACAATTTAATATAAATACGGGTATGTTATAAAATAACGATTGTTAAGTAAATAAACTGAAGACAAGTATATAGAGAAAGATTGATATCTTATTCAATTTTCAAACTGATGTATATAATGAACTGAAATCTTCTCTATTTATAGAAGGAGGTTGTTGTGTAAGCTGTTACTGCAAGCTGCTGTGTAAGCTGCTACTGCAAGCTGTTGTGTAAGCAGCTGTGTAAGCTACTACAAGCTGTTGTGTAAGCTGCTTGTAAGCTTCTACCATAAGCTGTTGTGTAAGCTACCGCAAGCAGCTACTGTACCATACATAGATAATCTTCTACCGGGGGTAATATTTATCCGTAACTGAGTACCGAAATGATAAGCTTCTTCAGAAAGTTTATTTCCAATAGAGTACCAAATAGATACATATATTTACGGCGGAGTCCCATATGGATAAGCTTCTTCAGGAAGCTTATGAACATCCATAATATAATATATATTTATAACACTCCCCCTTGGATGTTCATTAAAAGATAATGTGCCTCAAAACCTTACTAGGAAAGATCACGTGGGAAAAAAATCCTAGTGAAGGAAAAAGAGTAGACATATTTAGTAATACGCATTGCTTGGCGCCTCATTAAGAACCTTATAAGGAAAAACCCTGTGGAAAAAACCTTAGTAACGGAAAAAGAGTGCACCGCGTATTTTACTCCCCCTGATGAAAATCTTGTTTCAAATATTTGAGTCTCCGCATTCGAAACTTGTATACCATCTTCTCAAAAGTTGAATTTGTAGAGAATATTATCCACCACTATTTTCGATCGATTTAAATTAATCTCATCAAACCAAGAAGTTGTTGCAAGTCATTTTATTGAGTTGCTTGCAACCTGCCTACATCAGCTGCTTGTAGATAAACTTCAATGGAGTACTAAATCGATAATCTTCTTCAGGAAGATTATCTACAACAGAGTAATAAATGGACATCCACAATAATATTTTCGTAATACTCCCCCTTGGATGTTCATTATTATGTGCCTCGGTAAAACCTTACAAGGAAAAACCTCGTGGGAAAAAATCCTAGTCAAGGAAAAAGAGTGCACTAATAATATACATTGCAAGCTGCCTCATTAAAAACCTTACCAGGAAAAATCCCAGTGGAAAAAAACCTGAGCAAGGGAAAAAGAGTACAGTGCATACTTCACTCCCCCTAATAAAGACGTTGAATCAAATACCTAAGTCTCTGTGTAGGAGAAGAGCTATATCTTGCTAGTAAATTAACAGAAAATGTTATGCCAGGCCTTGTAGCATTAGCAAGACACATAAGTGCACCAATTGCACTAAGATAAGGTATTTCGCAACTAAGTGATTCCTCATCCTCTTCTAGAGGTCAGAACAGATCCTTATTCACTTCAAGTGATCGAACAACCATTGTTGTACTCAATTGGGTGAGCTTTGTCCATGTAAAAGCATTTTAAGACCCTTTTTGCATAAGCAGATTGATGGATAAAGATTTCGTCTGCTAAATATCCAATTTGCAGACCAAGACAAAGTTTTGTCTTTCCAAGATCTTTCATCACAAATTCATTCTTAAGATATTCAATTGCCTTTTGGAGACCTTCTGGAGTTCCAACAAGATTTATGTCATCAACATAAACAACAAGGATAACAAATTCTGATGACATCTTCACTTACGTAATCTTCTTTCAGCAAATATTCACCGAGACGATTATACCACATGCACCCAAATTACTTTAAACGGTACAATGATCTTTGTAATCTGATCGAGTACATTTCTCGAGACTTTGAATTATATGCTTCATGCATCTTAAATCCTTTAGGGATATTCATATAAATTTAATCAAATGAGTCATATAAGTCATGACTTGCATTTAAATGGCATGACATCTTCAGGTGTCTGGACTGCAAGTCCGATCTTCATAATTCTTTACAATATTGTGCACTATATTGTATTAAATATATCGTCGACGATCATTTTGTATCGGTTCCGAAGTGACATAACTTGTTGAGATCTCATCACTTTCCTTATTTCAGGTACCTGAAATTCTTTTGGAGTTTCATGAAATGTTATGTCGTTGGCTCTTCTAGAGCTCATCTCCTCCTTATTATGATCATTTGCTCCTATCCTTTTCAAGGATTGTTACCTTTGGAACCGATTGGTCTATCACGCTTCATGCGTAAAGTAAACCCCATTCTTCAGGGACTTTAATTTTAATAGGAGCATTCGCATCTGAAATATGATATTTAATTTTGGATCAGCAAATGCTTCTGGAATTTGACTTGAATTATCTTCTTAGTGAGGATCATACTAATGATAATTCAATTCATATAATATATTTTTCAGCTGTTTATTCCATCCCCCAAATGTTAGAAAAACTAACATATATCACCAATATTCTTTGCGAAACATATCTTTGTGCATTGTGGTAGAGAAATTAATTATATACCACACATCAAAAGATAGTAAAAATATTTGGTTTCTGATCTTAAACCAATTGTGAGGGAGGACTTATCATATTTTGTTGGTCCGATGCATACAAGTGTTGCTGTATACAATTTAGAAAATCTTAGACCAATACACGAGGCTTTGTTTTCATAAGCGATAGTTTAGCCATTAATAGGAGGTATTCAATGCTAAACTAGCTTAGATATAAACCAGCATCATCAAGATGAACTATCTTGATTTCATAATCTCAAAATTATGCTCTTAATTGATAAAAGAAAGTTCAAATGTCAAACTGCAGGTTGACAATAATTACACATGTAACCATCTAATATATGCATCTATAAGTGGTTTATATGATAGGTGAATGGGCCCATATTCACCTTTCATATATTTTAGAATTCATGGGTTATAGCCCCAACTTTAGCTGGTATAATCAATTTATTTTGAGACTAAGCAATACAAGAGAATTCTTGAAGAATCTTCTAGTTCTTCAGTATATGCTTATCTGAATTCTCAAATAGCTCATCTAAAAATGGCAAATAGAAACTTCAGGTTTATCATAGCATGTGATATCTCTTAGTAAACTCCTGGTTTACTATAGCATAAGCTTTTTGAATTAGTAAACTTTTGATTTAATGTGGCTACTTTTGTATCAGCGAATTCTTGATTACTGTTGCTACTTTTGTCTCAGTAAAACTTCTGGTTTACTGTGACTGCTTTTGCATCAGTAAACTTCTAGTTTACTGTGATACATGATGTAGTACAAATTAGAAAATAAGGCGGGTAACTTATCACATATATATATATATATATATATATATATATATATATCATTTTACCCCTTATGATTGTGGAAACATGAAGATTTTCAATCTTCCAATCATTTGTAGTTTCAATATGATTGCCATTTGTATTAGTAAATTTTAGGTTTACTACAACATATGTTTGACCATAATCATATAATATGAATGGCATATTTGTATATAAGCTCTTCGAGAACCTACGTTTATTATCCACAATCTAATATTTATCAAACACTACTGGTGTCATGTGTCTTCTAGACAAGCAGTTAGCTCTTCAGGAGTTATTGATACATTTTGTATTATCAAATATTGCTCAGACACCTCTAGTATCATGAGGGAAAATCGTAATCAAATAAATAATATAAAGACAATTCTAAATTATAAATGTAAGAAATTAAGAATTTCAGTAATTTTACCACCAACTTTGTGATGAATGCCTCCTTCAGGGAGAAATGCCATTAACATCTTAATATTTTATATCTAAGCGGCAACCACATAGTCAATACATCATTCAGGGAAAGATATATGAGTTGTTATTTCGTTCGGGGAACTCAATAACTAATCATAATATATTAATGTGGTGCAGTAGAAAGCATTCTACAAAGAATGCATTTGCCTTAGAATGATACTTAATAAAATTTCCAAGATGTTTTACGTACAACAAGTACGTGAGGCAATGATTTTTATGCCACAAAATAATATTTATATCCTTTGTTATTCTAGCTCTTCAGGAGGTGAGTAGATGTATTTCTTCATTCACTCCAGGGAATAAAAATGTGCTTAAAAAATAACTTTGAATATCTCATTATTTTGTTTAAGCACGGAAAGACACACTTTCATAATATTTTCCTACTTCAGGAGGAAATTTCAATTGTGTTACTTCTTCAGGAGAAAATTTAAAATACAAAATATTAACTATATATTCTCTCAATCATATTACCTCTTCGGGAGGTGAATTGAGATATATTTACATCAAGAGCGCGTTCATATGTACGAGCTTTATTAATATTATCACATTCACTTCAGGGAATGGATTAATATTTATCAAAATTTCTTATCCTTCAGGGAATGGAACATAATTATCTGAATGTGCAGCAATCACACCAAATTATGTGATGGCTTAGAACCTCTTTTAAGATAATGCTACTTCAAGAGCAAATAGAGGCATGCAAGTAATATAGAGAAATTTTTTCTAACTTATCTTTAATTGTAACCATAGAAAGCCTAAATTATCACTTCTAGTGGTCATAGGCATATACCACTTCTAGTAGTTAACAAAACTTAGTTACAATGAGATATACGAAACATAACCACTTCCGGTGGTTGTATATTTCTTGCAAACTCTGCTGGAGTTTAAGTGAATCTAATAATGTTACCCATTTTGTAATCATTTATTAAGATAATCAAAAGGTAAATAAGTACCAAAATAGCGACTGTATAAGTATACATAGCCCCCAAACGTTTTCCACAGAAACTACTGGGGTAGTCTCGCCATCATATAATAGCTTAAGTAAAATCATTTTTTTCTCTCTTTCTAATTTCACAAGATCTCATCCAAGTAAAATAGAATCTACATCATTATTTGGCTAGAAAGATGTGATTAATATACATGATAAACATATATTTAGAACAAGAAATTTCATACCTTGGATACTTTCAAAGATATGCTCGATATGACAGAGTCTCGTGCTGATAACGTGTTATAAAATAACGACTGTTAAGTAAATAAATTGAAGGCAAGTATATAGAGATAGATTGATATCTTCTTTAATTTTCAAACTTATGTACATAATGAACTGAAATCTCCTCTATTTATAGAAGAAGGAAGCTGTTGTGTAAGCTGCTACTGCAAGCTGCTGTGTAAGCTGCTTGTAAGCTTCTACGGTAAGCTGTTGTGTAAGCTTCTACTATAAGCTGTTGTGTAAGCTACCGCAAGCTGTTGTGTGAGCTGCTTGTAAGCTTCTATTGTAAGCTGCTACTGTACCATACATAGATAATCTTCTACCGGAGATAATATTTATCCATAACTGAGTACCGAAATGATAAGCTTCTTCAGATAGTTTATTTTCAATAGAGTACCAAATAGATATATATATATATATTTATGACGGAGTCCCATATGAATAAGCTTCTTCAGGAAACTTATAAACATCCATAATATAATATATATTTATATCAGGGTACTCATAATACATTTGGGATTATACATGTGGGGTGTGTAATGTGTTGGTTGTTGTACCCATAATACATGCCAAAATATATTGTACTATATGTGTTTGTTGATGTATTGACATTATATTTATAACATACACGTGATACTCATAAGGTCTATATGTGTTTGTTGTTCTACTGACATTATATTATATAGACATACACGTGATACTAAGAAGGTACATATATTCATTGTTAGATCATTAATTGGATATAATGATTTAAACAGGGGCGTAGATACCTTTGTCGAAATTTTTTCGTAATTTATATGTATAAGTAATAAATAAATTTAAAATATTAGATATATATAAATATAAAAAATGATACCGCTTGCCGTTAAAGTAATTTATCAATTTATTCACTTATTCAAATATTGACACTACTTACGAAAATTCAAACATACATCACTGACTCTAAAGGCATATTCATATACAATAATCGAAACTTGGGTCGCTAGTTAAGAATGGATGAGTACTTACTAGTTTACCACAATCGTTAGGGCGATAACTATCCCTTCTACTTGATCTGTTCCCTACTCTCGCTATATATACACATACATGTAGTAACAAATTATGAATTCTTGATTTATTCCTACCCTTGTGTTAAATGTGCCAAACCAAAAAGAAATTTTGCCAATGGATATATCACAATGTACCTCAAGTGCATGTATTTCAATCCCACCAAAACCCTAATCTTGAGTTGTCATGTCAGCAGAGGCGGATCCAGGATTTAAATTCTAAAGGTTCAACGTTTAAAGTTTTTAGTATTGAACCCGTTATATTTTGAATTATGGGTTCAATCCACTATTTTTTTTATAATTTTAGTGAATTTTTACACATTAATTTATACTACGCGTCAAAAGTTATGAGTTCAATTGAACCCGTTAATGAAGTGCTACATCCGCCCCTGCATGTCAGCATGTACCTCAATTGCATATGCACGTTTCAAATTCTACACATCCATCTGGAACTCAAACTTTTAAATAATCAAGAAAGAACCATACGATATATATACATTGGTATATAGATTTTTTGGTTACCACATTTAACAAAGGGTAGCAATGTATCCATATTTTGTTGCTACATGTGTCTCTTAGTACGAGTTGGTATACAACAAGTTCACCAATAACTCAAAAATGTTGTTGTGGAATCAGATTCACGGTTAATATAACATGCTTGGGACATATCTATATGTATGGCCATCTTTTGAGAATATAGATGTATCAAGTAGTAGAGAGGAGTCCATCAGACTTCTGTCAATTTCTTTTACACAAGGTCTTTTTAGATTGGTAGTTACCAATCTACAATATGTAATTGAGGCTAAGGTATACGTCCTCCTCCGTGTAATCAAAGTTTTTGAAATATACAGGTTGGAGTCCGGCTTAACTCCACCATCGAGATGATGGAAGTTGAATTAAAAAAGAAAGAAAAAAAAAGTTCACCAATAAATTTTTCGGAAAAGGCTTAAAAATGTCACTCAACTTTCAGAATAGACCATGCCATCCGTTAAAAAAATGCTCATTTCATGCCACTGACGTTACACATTTGGCTCATCCATGCCATTATTGACTAACGACTCAATTTTTATTTTATTTTTAATTTTTTTTAAACTCCAACATTTCCACGTGTAATGTCCCCATTCGTCCGAATTAACCCATGCCCCACATTATAAATATAAAAAATTGAGCCGTTAGTCAATAATGGCATGGATGAGCCAAATGTGTAACGTCAGTGACATGAAATGAGCATTTTTCTAACGGATGATATGAATAGACCATTTCTAAAAGTTGAATGGCATTTTTAGACGTGCAACCATGATTTTGACATAAATGACACGTCACATGTCATAGCGTGTTATTTCAATCCTTGTTGTTGGAATTTGTAGGCAATATTTAACGATAATGTTTTTCAAACACTTATTTACACAATTTCAGCAAATATTTGACATGTTAATTGGCATATAATGACTTTACTTGATTAAAAAGAATGTAAGTAGTTTGAAAATGTAGTATCGATACACTCAAGGAAAGGGCACAGTCATTCATACAATTACCATAAGGTCCTTGAGAAAGATAGTCAAAACTTTTACGATTAAATAGTTAAAGTTTAAACTATTCTAATTTGATTATATTTGCGACGATTGGAATTTGGAGCACTTTAAGGGGTCGTTTAGTACGAGGTATACGAAGGTATAGCGCTTGTATAAAAATTTAATACCATCTTAATATTTTGTTCGGTTAGCAAACCTCGTATTAGTTATTCCGGGATTAAAATTAGTACCGGGATACCTTATACCTTATAGTGGGTGAGGTAATTAGTGCCGGGTTAACTTATACCTTTTCTTAGAAATTATGCAATTGTCATTTTTAATAGGTCAAATACATCAACAACCCCCTAAAGTTGAGATCATTTTCCACGTTACTACTTATTCTTTAGTCCGTTCCATTTAAACGCTTTAACCAACCATTTAATGCGCCTCTTAAACACTAAAATCCCGACCCATATTAAAACAAAAGTGTGTGCGTGCAAGCGTTGTTCATGTGTAATTTCAGCCTAATAAATGTATGCCATGTGGATATGTTGTTCACGTAATTTACCCGGGTACCGAGTTGGCCCGTCACAAATTTATTATACCTAATAACTAATAAACCATCCCCAGTTTTTACCTCCATCAGTCCGTAAACATAAAAAATAAAAAAAGAATAACCTAACCCGACAATTTGTTTTTCTACAGCTTTAGCAGTAATTATCCTTTGATCTGTGTAATTAAAGGTTTAATACTAGCGAGAAGTATTATAAAGCAACAACGTTATTCAAGTTTCTTCTAAATCACATCCTTAAGGAGATTGAAGAGTACAATGATAAACAATACAAACGCCCTTTTATTAGAAGATAATGGACTACTCTAAGTTAACTGTCGCATGGTAAAAAAAAATTTGACGAATTGAGTATCGAACATCTGATCTAGAGGATTGAGTAAATCTAAATTAGTTACTAATTATTCTAAATAGGGCAATTAACACGAGATTAATGTGATGTGATTATAGATTGATAGTAGGAAGTTGTACAACTTGTTCGAGGTGAAACGTTTGGTAATTCGACACGAGTACTGTGAGTAGTAATCTTACGGCAGTTTGTGTTTCATAACCTGCATGGTTTATACATTATTTTGAAAATAAAATGTGATAACGATTTTTGAAATTGTATGGTACTGAATAATTTACTTGAGATGTTTACAATTATTTAAAATGTTCTCACTGTTACTAGACATGTTTTACTTTTACTTGAGATATGACTCCCATTACTGAAATCGGATTACATGATTTAAGAATTGAAATGCCCTGTACTATTTTGAAAATGCTTTCATGTAAATATTTATTGTTTACAAATAAAATGATAGTTTTAAGGGTCCACCAAACAGTAGAGGTACCAGGTCCTCTACTGGTTTCCACAGAGTTATAAGCTAGAAAAATGCGTAAGGAGACAAAGGATTTTTACGTGGAAAAATTCCACTCAAGGGGACAAAAACCACGACCTACACTTGTAGGATTTCAACTTCACTAACTTGTAATCTAGACTATTACAAGCCACTTTGAAAGGCAACTTTACAAAGACTTCTACACACTAACTTGTAATACTTATTACAAGCCACTTTGAAACTATCTAGTTACAAAGACTTTGACACATGACTAGCTTTAGCCACACAGAGAATGAGAGAGTAAAGAGTTAACGGGATTCCTAACTAGTTGCTTCTACAAAAGCTAGTAGGATACAATGACAAACAAAATACAAGATTACAACTCAACTAAGGACATTATCAATACTTGATGAGTACGTTTTGTAGCCTCTAGTGGAGTTGTCTTCTTGCTCTTGAAGCTCTTGAGTCTTTAATGCTTGAGAGCACTTAATGCTTGAATATTCTTTTTGTAAAAGCTCAAGTGCATAATTTGTTATTCTTGCTTCAAGATATTATCTTCCATTACATGTCCCAAGAAGGATGTCCAATGTCTTGAGGATATAAGGCTCAACCACAAGGAAGTGACTCCTGCACTGCTGCTGCACTGTAGCGTGAGCAGTGACAGCCAGTCACTTTTCTGTCACAACTTTTTACAGCTGTCAAGTTGACTTGTTCTTGAATCTGTGAGTCCGATGAGGGAGCAGGTCCCTCATCTGATCCGTCCTCATTCAGTAAAGAATGATCCGGAATTCCTGAAGACATAGATGACTTGTGATGTTGTATGTGCATTAGGTCCTCGACCTGGTTCTTCACATAAAAGTTTGTTGGGTCATCAAAACAGAATACAACTCATCAATTTTCCCCTTTTTGATGATGACAAACTTTTATCATTGATAGGTGAATGTGATAGTGCAAACAATGAGTGACCAGGTTCCTAGCACGTTCCCCCTACCAATATGTTTCCTCCTTAAATAGTGCACAGGTATATCAGAGTTCAGACCGCCCAATTTTAGGTTCCTAGCAAGTTCCCCCTATCAATATGCTTCCCCCTTTTGGCATCATAAAAAAACATACTCAGATAAGAAAAATGAAGGAAGTCCACGGAAGTTAACTCATGCCCCTTGTGTGCACACAACATGGTAGAAGACAGAACAGTATTCAGACAAGCATCAATTAGAACAAACAAAGATTGATTTCATTAATCACAAAAGGATGCAGAAGCATTGCAGAAGTCGTTGCTCGAAAGCTAGACTTCATTTGAATTTTCCAATACAGGAGCAAACATATGGTATCCAACCCAAAGCAACAAAAAAACAGCATTCATAACGGCCAGCCATAACACAAAAAGATAACAAGAGAGATAGGGAGCCTAAGGAGCACTAAGACGAGGAAGGTTTAGGGGTGGAAGCAGCGAGAGTGCGAAGAACCAAGTCCATGCGTGCATTGGCGGCGGACTGTTCCTGAAAAAGCTTCTCTTTAAGATCATCAACTTGCTGCTTCAACTCAACATTCTCTTTGGTCAGGCGGACCACATCTGCATCAGATGCACTAGGAGAACCGGGTCCTTTATCAGAATGACCTGACGCTTCCATGATGGCAATTTGCCCCTTGAGCCTCTTTATGGTGTCTTGGGCAGCATTTAGAGCATTGATCATTTGGGAAATAGTAGAGTTGCTGCCCCCAGCCTTCTCAATACATTCGCACTCCTCAAGAGTGGTCTTGGTGAAGCTCTGCTTACAGGTCCCAACGCGAGGGTTGGTGAGAGGTACCTTGAAGTGTTCAAAGACCCTGGTAAGTAGGAACCCATAGGGAAGACCATGATTACCATCCTTGAGGGAGACCACCTTGTCCATATGACTGATCACGAGAGCTGGCAAGTTCACATGAGTAAAGTTATCAAGTGCCTCCATCAGAATAAGGTCATCCCTAGATTCAACTGAGCGTCTCTCAGCTCTGGGGAGGAGAACTTTGTTTACCAACTCAAAAAGAAGTTGATAAACAGGCAGCATGGCCTTCTTATGCACCCGGTCCCCATGCTGGACAGACCCAGATTTGACGATGACTTTGCGAAAGGTATTACTGCACGCATCTTTGGCTGGATCAACTGACGAAAGACCCTCTGATGGAATTCCCAAAATGTCCCCCAAACGGACATCATCAAACACTATGTCCACATTTCCCACTAATACACAAGCATGACCGTCAACAGGGAGGAAAAAGGAATCATAGAACTCTCTCACAGCATCCTCATAAACTTTAGCTCCACTCACATTCAAGAGATGATCCCACTTCTGGAACTCAAGCATAGCCATGAGTTGGCTCATGCCTGGCATATCAAGGATCTCAGGATCAATGGTACGTCCTAACAACACAACTTGTCTTTGAATAATCTCCTTCCTCGTGATAACTCGAGCAGAACCAGGTTCCTCTGCAGGTAATTCGTCCTCTTCACGCTTACGTTTACTCGACACTTTCAATGACTTTCCTTTGGATTTGGCAGATACAGGAGTGCGTTTACTGACCTCTTGAACACTCTTCTTCTTAGACACAACAGTAGTTCGACCAACTAGAGAACTGGGTTCCTTAGTAGTATCCTCATCAACCTCAGTTCGACCATGATGTTTTCAGCGGCCTCTATTTCTGGTGACTACATGGGAGGTGGAGTGTTTAGAAATGCAGAGTTAATGTACTGATTTGGATCATCCTCGGAATCTTCAGAGACAGGAGAAGTTTCTGAGGTGGGAGTCCCAGATGATGGTACAGAGGAGGACGGTACTGAAGAGGGTCTGTCAGAGGTTAGGGTTTTTGGTGACAGTGAAGATGGGGGAGATGCGGGGAGAGAAGCTGGAGGAACTGAGGGCTCCATGGATGAAGGTTGGTCAATGGGAGCAGAGGATGACTAAGAGACAGGGGTTTGCTCCTTCGAGGGTGAGAAGCCCTGATCAACGGGGGTAGAGTTGAGGTCGGCAGTAATGGTAGAAGGGGAGATGTTGTCATGGAAAGCCATTTGCACAGTTTAGACAAGGAGTGAGAGAAAGGAGGGAAGGAGATTAGTAAAGTTGTTGAGTGCAGAGGGAGGTGTATGCGATGTGATGGAGAAGAAGAGGTTTATAGAGGAAGGAGGGAAGGGGAAGAAAAGGAAACGGGTCCAATTGACGGTTTTTGAGAAATGGGAAAACGTGTAGGGAAGTTGAAGAGTGGAGGGACGGATGTGATTGATGTGTATCTAAAAAGGTGGAGAGAGAGAAGGAATATGGCAGCAGTAATGAATGCAGTTACATTTTGATAGAAAGGGAAAGAGACCATATACTTACTAACCTGATGGAAGGGAACCGGGTCCCCTACTTGGGTAGATTTTGAAAGAGATCTTTCAGTCTTTGTGTGGTCTACGATGCTGCTACATTGAGTTCTGTAATCACCATGCGTGTCTACCTGCAAGGGTATTTAGGTGAGTTAGACTTTGCCAGGAAAACACCTTACCATCTTACCTTAAGTATAACAGTGTATCCATAAGTAAACTAGGTTCTTAATTAGATCTCAACAAGCCCAGTGCAAGTCTGTTCTTCTCGAAGTGTTCTCTTCCAAGGGCTTTGGTGAAGATATCTGCAATTTGATCTTCAGTACAACAGAATCACATGCATATGTACCCCTCTTCAACATTGTCTCTGAGGAAGTGATGTCTCACATCAATGTGCTTAGTTCTCTTGTGTTGCACATGGTTTTTTGCCATATTGAGTGCACTTGTGTTGTCACATAATAGTGGAATGTTGTCAATGTATACTCCAAAATCCTCCAATTGTTGTTTGATCCATAGCAACTGAGCACATCAGGAGGCAACAACAACATATTCTGCTTCAGCTGTGGATAGTGCTACTGAGTTTTGCTTTCTTGTGCCCCATGAGATTAGGCAGGATCCAAGAAAATGAGCCATCCCTGAAGTGCTTTTCCTATCTATAAGATAACCTGCATAGTCAGTATCAGCATAACCAACAAGATTAAAATTGTCACATGAGGGATAGTAAAGGACCAGGTCCTGTGTGCCTTTAAAGTAACGCAGGATCCTCTTAGCTTCTTTCAGATGTGACTCCTTGGGATTAGATTGAAATCTTGCACACAGTCCTACACTGAAGACTATGTCTAGTCTGATTGCTGTAAGATAGAGAAGTGATCCAATGATGCCTCTATACATGGTTTGATTTACAGGGGTGCCAGCATCATCCATGTCTAGTTTGGTCGCCACTGCAATGGGTGTGTCAATCACCTTAGAATCCTCCATATCAAACCTTTTGAGTAGTTCCTTGATGTATTTCTGCTGACTGATGCATGTACCCTTGATGGACTGTTTGACTTGAAGACCCAGGAAGAAGTTCAGGTCCCCCATCATGCTCATCTCGAACTCACTTCCCATAAGAGTTGCAAACTCTTTACACAAGGAATCTGCTGTAGCTCCAAAGATAATGTCATCCACATAGACCTGGACAATAAGAAGGTTCCTTCCTCGTTTCTTCAAAAACAGGGTGTTGTCTATCTTTCCCCTGGTAAAACCATTGTCAAGTAGAAACTTTGATAACCTTTCATACCATGCTCTAGGGTCTTGCTTCAATCCGTACAGGGCTTTGTCTAGCTTGAACACGTGTTCTGGATGATCATGGCTTTCAAACCCAGGGGGTTTCTTGACATATACTTCTTCTTTAAGATATCCATTTAAGAATGCACTCTTCACATCCATTTGAAACAAGGTGAATTCCATATAGGATGCAAATGCAATGAGAATTCGAATGGCTTCCATACGAGCAACTGGAGCAAATGTTTCATCATAATCAATCCCTTCTTCTTGATTGTACCCTTGAACCACCAGCCTTGCCTTGTTTCTAGTAGTCTTCCCATGCTCATCCAGTTTATTCCTGAACACCCACCTGGTTCCTATGATGGTTCTACCTGAGGGTCGAGGTACCAAGTGCCAAACCTGATTTCTCTCAAACTGATGGAGCTCCTCTTGCATAGCCACAATCCAGTCAGCATCCTTTAGAGCTTCCTTAATATTTTTGGGTTCAATTTGGGACAGAAAAGCTGAGAAAGCTAAGGAATTTTTGGTTTTTGATCTGGTTTGAACTCCAGAATCAAGAGGGGTTATTATGTTATCAAGAGGATGAGAGCTTTTATGTTTCCAATTCGGAACCTGAATCTGATTGATAGAGGTTCTTGGCATGTTGGTTAGGCTTCCTTGTGATTCCTGTTCTGCAGCCTGAGGAGTGCTTTCCACATCATCTTCAACTCTCTCCTCAGCTTCTGCAGGAGAAATAGGAGGACCAGGTTCCTCCTGAGGTCCTGGAGGCAGTGTTGAGTTATCTTCCAATGTCTCCTTGGTTTGACTCAGCATGTCATCCTTTTCATTTGATACGTCAGAGATTTCACCTGGAACCAAAAGTGGTTCATAGTCTTGATCATCACCATTGTTGTCCTTGGTTGAGAATGGAGCTTCATTGAAGAGTACATGAACGCTTTTTTCCACACACTGAGTTCTTTTATTGAACACTTTGTATGATTTGATTTGAGAGGAATAACCCAGAAAAATTCCTTCATCACTCTTGGCATCAAATTTTCCCAGCTGGTCCTTCCCATTGTTCAACACATAGCATTTGCAGCCGAAGGCCCTTAGTGAGTTACCTTGGGCTTTTTTCCATTGAGCAGTTCATAAGGGGTTTTGTTCAGGAAGGACCTGATCATGCACCTGTTCACCAAGTAACATGCTGTGTTGATTGCCTCAGCCCAGAAATTCTTTGCAATCCCACTGTCTATGAGCATTGTTCGTGCCATGTCCTCCAAGGTCCTATTCTTTCGTTCTACCACACCATTTTGCTGAGGAGTCCTTGGAGCTGAGAAATTGTGTGTAATTCCATTCTCACCACAAAACTCATCAAACCTTGCATTGTCAAACTCCATTCCATGATCAGATCTAATGCAAGCTACCTTCATGTTCATTTTCACTTGAATTCTTTTAACAAAGGCAACAAATACTTCAAATGTCTCGTCTTTTGATCGAAGAAACAACGTCCAAGTGAATCTGGAATAGTCATCCACAATCA
>MDKH01085621.1:0-10623 GCA_005239495.1 Nicotiana undulata
AAAACAGAATAGGATTAGGCCATTGGGCCTTTGGCTGGACAATATGGGCATGAGCCCAACAAAAACATGACCGTGATATTTTTAATTTTTTTTAAATATTACCCCAAACTTTTATAGTTTGTAAAAGAGCCCACATTTATTACGACCAACTAACCCACATTTTGGGACTGATGGATTTTGTAATATTATTGCAATTTGACGAATTGTGACAGATAATAATTGTGTTTGTTATTACCAGTTAATATTAAAATATCATGTTATGATTTTAGGTTAGTTTATTATATAGTTCATTATAAAAATGATAATTTTGTATCAAACTTATTTATGTTCAGGACTATGATTTGTGATAATGATAATGAATGGTATTGATGAAAGTTCTGTATATACAAGATAGCAAGTTTGTTTGTTTGGTACTATTGGGTATTTGTGATAGTTTTTAGAATTTGTGGGTATAAGTCATGTTTCATGTATTTTCAAACAAAAATTAAAATACTTTTTGAAAAATCATGTCCAAACACATTTTCATCTTCAAACCAAATTTCACCCAAATCAGATTTTTCAAAACAAATTTAGAAATTTATGGCCAAACGTTAGCTAAGTGTCTTCGTAGTATTCAGTCTTTATTTAATACTCCCTCTGGTCCAAAATAAGTAATTTTTTGATCTTTTTTTGCGGTCCAAAATAAGTGATTTTTTCAGATTTCAAGAATGAATTAATTATTTTTTTCCTACAATACCCTTGGAGTAAATAGTGTTGGAGTACGTATTTTGAGTGTTTATGTGAAATAGTAAAAGTTAATATGGTCAATTTTATTACTAATTAGTATTAAAAAATATATTTTTTAATATGTGTAAAAGTATTTTAAAAATCACTTATTTTGGACAAGATGGAGTATATTAAAGAGTAGACAAGGAATAAATGGGGTGATGCAGTTAGGCGGTTCCGTTCCATAGAGAGGAACCCGAAGGTAAAAAACCGCACCATTTGGTAAAGTTAATTTCTTCCTCGTTGCCAATTTTATCTCAACGCGCTGAGAACCCTTCTACTTCTATATTCTACAAATCCACCGTACAAAAACAGCCATGCCCGGTCTCATCGTGAAGAAGCTTCAGGAGTATGAGTCAATGTCTGAAGACGACTACGATTCTGACGCCGACGATGATGACAACACCGCCGATGACGATGATTCTGACGACTCCAACGTCGATGACGATGACAAGAACGCTTGCGCCCTAGGTATTTCGTTCTGCTTCTTGTTATTCAATTTTTCTCTTTCATACGTTAAATAAGAATAGTGGTTTAAATATGGTGTCCTAGTTAACCTGACAATTTGTGAAATATCGATTGTGACTGGATTTATTTTAAAGATCACGTGTGTTATTTCATGGGTCAGAATTTTTGATTGGATGAGCTGTTTTGCTGCTATGAACCTAATTCCTTGCATGTTCAACCCTTTGTGGACAAAGTAAATTGTAGGAACTATTTTGGTATTTGTATTGGTAGTTTTAACAGTTTAAATGCTTAATGCCGCTGCTATTTCTATTAACTGACCACTCGAGTATGCATTTCTAACTCGCAGAGGAGCGATTGGCTAATATTGAGAGGATGCATAAACAGATATGGCTAGTAATAGAAATTAAAGCCAAGGATAAGGGCATAAATATTACAGAGATTCTAGCTCAGTTTCCAGTGGGTCTGTCCACGTCCAATGAGCCTGGCCCGACTCCTACTCAAGGTATTCTTTGCCTTCCCTAACCCTTTTTAGGGTTATGATCTTTTTTTAAAAGAAAAATAATTTCTAACATTGTTTAAGAATGCTGGTTTAGATATGGTCTTAGTGAACTTGGCAGAAATATCTATTGCGATGGCATTCCTTTTAGGGATAATGTGCTATATCAAGGCTTAGAGTATTTTATTAGTTGAGCTATTTTGCTGCTGCACAGCTAAAATAACCTTGCAAGACCCCTTTGTGGATTATGTATATACATAGAAATTATTTGGTGTTTGTGTTTGGCAGTTGTGACAATTTAAATGGTTAATGCTGCTGTTTTCAAAAGCTTGTTAGAAGGAGAAAATAATGCTACTTTATTTAACTGATCACTCGAGCGTGCGTTTCTAACTCGTAGAGTCATCCATAGAGGAGCGATTGACTAACTTTGAGATGAAGTGGAAGCATACCTTGCTAGTAACTGAAGTTGTATTCAAGGCTATGGGCACTGATGGTACAGAGGTTCTCGCCAAGCTAGCCGAGGTTCGAGCGCGTCCGTCCTCATCCGATGAGCCTGGCCCGACTCCCACTCCCACCGCTGATGCCCCAGCTGAGGTAGTTGAGGATGTTGTTGCTGATCAGGTGACTGTGTTGGATGCCACCACTGTAGATACTGATGATTCCACCTTTTCCCCACCTGCTATCGCACCTGCTGTTTCTACTGTTGATGTTCCTCCTGTTTTTATTGCACCTAATGCTGCTGCTACTACTGCTGGTACCCCTAATTCGGCTGTTTATCCAGCTCTTACTTCTCTTGTGCCTGTTATTACTGCAACTGCTGTTTCTATCCCGACATTGATGATCCCGCCAGCTGAGGCGGGAGACACACCTATGCCAGACGCATCTGCCTAGAAGGGGTTCTCTTCACCCTACCTGATTTTATTTCGCGTGCATCGGAGACTATTCACAATTGTAAGTGGCGGGGGAATTAAATTTCTGTGGATGATTGTAATTAAATGACTAACCCTTCTTCTAGCAAAATATTGTGTTGCTGACAAAAAATTGGAACTAGGATGCATGATGCTAATAGTACTACTAATATTAGTAAACCTTTTGTTAGTTCCCCCTTGTATGTTTTGAAGATTTGGGAGGCAAACAAACGGGGAACTCAGTACATTTTTAAATCTAGACTTGTAATATTAGTATGTACTTGGGTTACAGAAAACGCCCTAATTTCTACCAATTCAAAGTGTATCCTTTTGCATATAAAAAAGAAAAAGGCTAACCCTTCATATTTTCCCTTTTTGCTTCTTTTACTAGCAGCCTGTAATACATTGCTTTTATGCATTTCTTTGTATTGCTATAGCTCATTTTGTTTGCTGCAGTTATTTTTGTTTTCATGTGTCTTGTGAGTAGTCAATAGTAATTAGGATTATATTAGAATTGTCAAGTGAGCCCTATAGCTTTAGGGGTCGTTGGTATGATGTATAAAAATTTAATACCACCTTAATACTTTGTTTGGTTAGCAAACCTAGTGTAAGTTATCCCTGGATTAAAATTAGTACCGGGATAACTTATACCTCGTAGAGGATGGGGTAATTAGTGTCGGGATAACGTATACCTTCTTCTTAGAAATTATGCAATTGTCATTTTTAGTACCACGTACCAAATAGTGAATAAAAAACAATACAGGGTCGTTTGGTTTGAATACGGCTTATGCCGGGATAAGTTATGTTGGGATTGTTTTTTATCCATTGTTTGATTTGTTGATTAAATATGACAATTGCATAATTTTTGAGAAGAATGTATAAGTTATACCAGTGCTAATTACCCCACCCTCTATAAGGTATAAGTTATCCGGGTGTTAATTTTAATCCTGGGATAACTTATACCTAGTTTGCTAACCAAGCGAATGATTAAAGTGGTATTAAATTTTTATACCTTCTTATACCTCATACCAAATGACACCTACCAGGATAACTAATCACAGCATTACCAAACAACCCTTTAGAGTCTTTCATCCATTTACTAAATTTGCACACAATCGTTTATTTATTTTGTTAATGCTTGCAATACTTAGAGTCTAAATCGACCAATTAAATTGATATATTTCTTGACTAAATAATTAAGGTAATAGTTTAATTTGACTATTGGTTAATGGGTTTTTTGTAAGAAAACGATACTCTACTCAATCTATAATAACTGTTTAATAGCGTGTACCTGCATGTAGAAGAAGGTTGCACATAATTTGAAAAGTTACATATAAAGAAAAAAATTCACTTACTTTACAAGAAAAAATCGAAATAAACACCACAATCCATTTCAGTCACTTAACAAGCAACCTTTAGTAAGGTGTTATAACTCTATCCCTATTCTATATTCAAAGCAAAACGAGACCTTACAAATTTCAATAAAAATTAGCTGGGGTTGATACTTTTTGGGGCGGCTATTTAAGTTCCGTCATTATTTAAATTGTTATGGCAAAGTAGGTGATGATATGCTATGATTATGTATTTTAGTCATTTATTACACTCTAATTTACTGTACTTTAATTGAGTTTGAGTTTTAATCGCTAGTGTTTTGCACTAATTGTGTGTTTTATGCCTTGTAGGAGTGATTCCGAGCTATGTAGATGTTATGAAATGAATTCAAGTGATTTTGAGCTTTGAAGTCTGAGTAAAAGCTCAAGGAAGTAAGCCGGGATCGTGCTCGGGGATGAAATTTGATAGTTAAGAACAGACGAAGACTCGAGTAGGCATATTGCGCATTGTCTAGTAAAATAGACATAACTCTTTGCTCTGAACTTCATTTGGGCTATATAATATATGGTTGAAAAGCTAACTCAAAGGGATACAACTTTCATGTTTTACGTTTTTCCAAATTGCAAACGGAACAGGCTGAAAAATGCGGTCGAAACTGCGACCGCGGACCTGACGCGGACTGAGGCAGTACACTGGGTAATGACCGCGCCCGGACCGCAGTCGTCCAGACCTGGAAAATCATCCTTTTTCGCGTATGAGAAGGTATAATTGTTTGGGCCAAACCCTACTTGGTATATATACATGGAAAAATGATATTTTGAGGAGATTGGAAATATTTTTGACACAGATTCGACCTAAGGAGACAAGAGACACAATAGGAGCAATGCGGGGAATTCTTCTACGAGTTTTTCCTTCCTCTTCCTATTTTTCATTGTTGGTTATGACTTTTAGTATTGTATTTTTACATACTATTATGAATAGCTAATTTGTTATCTAGGGTTTTGATGGAACCTTTTGTAGGATAAATTCTTGTTATGTTTTTATATAATTGAGCCGTAGTATTTTCTCTATTTGTTCAACTATATTATTCTTGTGGTTGATTGAAGGACCCTCAATTAGACGTGCCTATTTAGTATATATTACTCGGGAGAGAGTGCATATTTAGGTAGTTGTTGAACAACATCACTCTCGACGTATGCAAGGAATCAATATCCAAGGGTCTAAAGGTGGGATTAAGGATAACGAAACCTTGGGTGCGATCTAAGTGAGCTGTAATTAAAGCCATCTAGCGTAACTCGGGAGAGTATGTCTAGTAAATTGTCGCAATTACTCGGGAGAGAATTACAACACACAGAGCGCTCATGATCGGTGGAGAATACTTAGGCGAAATTATAAAAGACATAGCGGGAAGGATTCCGACAATTGGGGAAATCATAACTCTAGACCTCCTTAATCTTTTCTCCAACCCGTAGTATCTTTATTGTTAATTTATTGTTTTAATTTGATAGTTAGTTAGTTAAACACAAGAATCTTAATATCTATTAGTTAGAAATTGTTCAAGCTTGTATTCTTGGTGATAGTGAACAACTATAGCTAAGTCTTAGTTCTCTGTAGGATTCGACTCCGGACTTGTAAACCAGATTATATTTGCAACGACCGCTTTGTCCTTTTTATAAGGCATAGTTGGGCGTGATCAGTAGCCACTAATATAATTAAATTGATGTATTTGCCCCCAACTAAAACACGAAATATAATTTCAGTAATCAATATTGGAGTTCGAAACTTTTGACAAGTGGAACCCCAATAAAGTATACTGAAATTCAAAAATTTGCCGAGTTTTAAACCTAGAGATGGTTCCTAATTTTTGAACTTTTGTAGTGCAAAATTTATGAGCGTTTCATGGTTTTCGAACCTTTACTAGTGCAAAATTCAGGAACGATTCCTGAATTTTGAATTCATAATGTAGTTCAGCAATGTTGAACCTTTACTAGTACAAAATCTAGAAATATTCAAGAACAAATTAATGATTTTTGAATTCATATTATACTTCAACAATTTTTAACATGTGTCTAGACATCGAAATTTTAACGAATCAAGCTAAATCCTAATTCAAGTTACTACAAGACGACTCTTAAAATTCTAGGAGTCTATTAGGGTTGCTTGATGGCTACTCTACCAAAACCCTTGCTTGGTGGCTACTCTCCCTAACCTTAGGTCACTCGTATAAAAAGGGTTACACATTCCCATAACAAAAGCATCTAAAAAATGGGGATCGTCTCAAAATACCATAAACTCTTGGGATATTCACAAAGAGATCAAAATATTGGCGGATTCTTCTTGACAATCAAATAGTTCAAGAAGCCGGAGATCAAATACATCCCCGAAAGATCTGCATCATCCTACATTCGAGAAATATGCGGCTTCAGCCTCCGTAGGAAAATATGGGACTTGCGCGTATGCCCGGAATTAAATTCCGAGGTCCCTAACCCGAGAAATGAATTTGATATGATTTTTCATTAAACACCACTTCGGTTTAATTTGATAATTATCCATGTTGATGATATTTCCTTCCTATTGCTTCAAGTTGAGATATATTTCGTGAAGCTAATTAATTAAGTGAGATTGGTTATAGTTGTTTCCCTTGCCGGATGATATTGTTTCTGTTGTTGACTCCCTTGCCGGGACATTATCGTTTCTATTATTGTTTATACTGTTGATATCCTCGTCGGGATGCTGTCATTTCATTTGTTTGAGTGAGAAAGAGTGTAAAGCACGAAGGGTGATGTTGTGCGTGATATTGTGAGTGAGTGTTAAAGCACGAAGGGTGGCGTCGTGCCGATATTGTAAGAGTTAATGCACGAAGGGTGATGTCGTGAAATTAAAAGCACGAAGGGTGATGTCGTGCCATGATTATGAGAGAGTAAAAGCACGAAGGGTGATGTCGTGCCGTTTCTGTTGATTTTATGGTGAGGACGAGAGTAAAAGCACGAAGGGTGATGCCGTGCATTTGTCTCGGTGTTATTATTTCCGTTGTTTCAAGTTTGATATTTACTTTGTCGCTTTATTTCGTTATTGTCGTAACTTGACATTTCTTCCCCTCGGCAGTTCCCTTTATTCTGTATTAATCTGTTCGATTATTGTTATTATTATTATTTCTCGTATATGTTTAAACTGCACATGTTTGTATGGTTGTTGTGTCCTAGCCTCGTCACTACTTCGCCGAAGTTAGGCTCGACACTTACCAGTACATGGGGTCGGTTGTACTGATGTTACACTCTGCACTTTTTGTGCAGATCCCGGTACTGGACCCTTCGGACCATTGATCGAGGTTGTTGCCTTCAGTCCAGTGGAGACCGAGGTAGTCTTGCAGACATCCGCAGGCCTTGGCGTCCCCTTCTATCTTGTTTCTTTTATGTTCTTATCTATTTCTGAGATAAATGTGTATTTATTTTGTGCAGACCACTATTTGTAGTATTCGTTGACAGTCCGTGAAATTGTGACACTAATTCTGGGTGTAGTTTTATTATGGATTGCGTAATAGTATTAAATTAAATTGTTAAATTCTGTTTCTTACGTGTTTTGATTTCCGCTGATTTTGTTATATCATTTAGTAAACTGTTAAAGGTAAAGGAACAAGATAAAATAATCAGTAACGTTCGCTTGCCTAGCGGGTTCAACGTTAGGCGCCATCACAGTCCTGACGGTGGAAAATTCGGGTCGTAACACTTTAGCCCTCGAATCACGAAGATAATCAGGAGAGAATAATCAAGGGAGATACATAATTGTACTCACAATTGATTACTAAAAATATTTTTCTCTTATTTTGTGATTTTAGTTTATTTTTCATATGTTGAAAATTAGTTGCAAACAAGTTGGCACGCCCAGTGGGACCAATTCTGCCTTTCATCTTTTCCTCATGTAAATCGAAAACTCCAAGTTTCAGAATCATTTGTTGCGATAGTCGAGTACTTCAATTCTCGTCTTCAAGTTTCGGCAAGCCTACACCCGGATAAGCCGTGAAATAGGAGGCATTTGTAGACATAAAATTTTTAACCGATCAAGCTAAATCCTAATTCAAGATACTACAAGACAACTCTTATAATTCTAGGAGTCTATTAAGGTTGCTTGTAGGCTACTCTACCAAAACCCTAGCTTGGTGGCTACTCTACCCTAACCTAGGTCGCTCCTATAAAAAGGGTTACGCATTCCCTTAACAAAAGCATCTCAAAAATGAAGATCGTCTCAAAATCCCATAAACTCTTGGGATATTCACAAAGAGATCAAAATATGGACGGATACTTCTTGACAATCAAATAGTTCAAGAAGCTGGAGATCAAATACATCCCCAGAAGATCTGTATCATCCTATATTTGAGAAATATGCGGCTTCAGCCCTCGAATCATGAAGATAATCAGGAGATAATATCTATATTATAGGTTGAATATATATAAAATATGCCTGACATTAAGTTGAGAAACCCTTATATGTTTTTTGCAAATCATGGCGGCTGATGCCGAGTTTAAAGTAAATTATAGAATATCAGAGTCAGAGAAAAAATATTTGATTGATTTATACAAGAAGAGTGAAGTAAAGAGGTAAGAGCAAAAGACAGATTTAAATGGCCACTTTCGTTTTTAGTGCTTTGATTTCTAGGTTGCCGCCTAATTAGATCTTTTTCTACATGCTTTTTTGCTCCATAATATATTTTGAACCCAAAATTATTCATATCGTCTCAGAGATATTATAAGTGAAGTCAATAGAGTTGAACCGATGACCTTTCTTACTCTTAAATTTTAGGATAAGTTAAAAAATTACAGTTCCTGATGTAAAATATGATGCCGTTACAATTGCAAGTGTGAAGAATACATATATCTTTTTATCTAATAATGTGACCATCGACACATTATTTAGTCATTTGTTTATTGCATTCATGATTCTTTTACTGTAGCAATAGTATTTTGAGACTCGGACAAGTCTTTCCACTCTCATCAAGTTTGGTCTTTCTTAGCAAAATTAACTAATTTACTTTTTATAATATATAATTAAAAATAAAAGCACCGAAATTTCATACTGGCCAAGATTGTTTAACTATTTGTTCTTAGTCTGCTTATACAAATATTAGGGAGCGGCTTCGCTCCATTATAATTTGTTCCATTAGATGTCAATATAGCTTTGAATAATTAACATGTGTCCTTATTAATTTTTAAAGGACGAGATTATTTTATTTATTATTTCTCTATTATTATTATGATTAAGTTTCTATTCATAATATTGATAAACAAAAAAAATTGAGAATAATACGTCAACATCATGTTCTTCCCCAGAAAGCAAAAACAACTCCATTGATCGTTTTATTATCTTCTAATTGTTTTATCAATCTTTTTATCTTAATAAAACATGAAACAACGAAAAATTTTATGGTATAAAAATTACTTGAGATATCTCATATATACACGTTAATAACAAAGAAATGGCTAACACTGTGTACTTTTTGGTACCAATATAATAGTAAGTAAGTAAGTAATATATATATGAAAACTCAAAAATAAGGAATAATAATAATCACTTGCTAAAATAATAGAAATAATAAATAAAACAATCTCATCCTTTAAAAATTAACAAGGATACATATTAGTTATTCAAAGCAAATTGTTAAGGAGCGAAGCCGTTACCCAAATATTAAATGGGCATGATCATTTGATTCCCAGCATAAAAATGTGTAACTTACAACTTTTAGTCTTTTGGGTAATTAAAGAAAACATAAAGAGAGAAAGAGAGTTCAATGGTGTGTAACTTCAACGTATCCTACCATTTATAATTTTGATTTGGGGTGTACATGGATCGGGTTGGTTCGATTTTTATCAAAATTAAATCAAATCAACTATATTGGTTTGGATTGGTTCGGTTTTGCCGGGTTTTCGAGTCTTTTTGTTACATGAATATTATTCGAATCTTACTTTGTTAAATTGATAGATAAAGTTTTGATAAATGAATATATGTTTAGTAAATATTGAAAAAATTGACAAACATATGATCTATTAAAATATTCCAATAGGAGAATTTTGTTAGTAACACATGATAGTTATTTTCTTAGTCGTCTATCGATAATTTTCCGTCAATGTACGCTTTCAAGGTTAACACATGAGAGGATCCCAATATTTCTATACTTTTTAAAGAAAATTCAATATAAAATCTTAAAAATATATATATAAAAAATTACCTATTTATATATTGATTTGATTCATTTTTTTTTAATTCAATACCAAACCCAGTCAAACCAAACCTAATCAAGTTTTTTTAATCAATTTGATTTAATTTTTCTGTTTAATACAATTTTCCGGTTCGATTTGAATATCCTTAATTGTGACGTTGTATAACGTCCGTGCATTCGTTCTTGAAAGTATACATATGGTGATATCAATAGGGATTTGATATTAACGTTTAATTTGTCAACTATCGAGGATTTCTATTAGACCAAAACATCATCTCCTCCCATAAATAATTTTTTCTTAATATAATGTTATAAGATATTATTAAAGAAGGAATATTGGAAAAATAAATAGGGCAAAGGAAAAAAGATCAAAAAATGTGAAGAAAAGAGGAATGGCCAAGTATCATATTTATCGTAGATGGGCGAACATTCATTTGTTCCCC